>CABFOV010001341.1:89390-113069 GCA_902141375.1 Timema poppense
CACACACACACACACACACACACACACAGATATTTAGATGAACCGACGGAATTGAAAAAACACATATTCTATTTTGTTCATCGGGACATAAAATGTTGACATTAATTAAAATCTTGAGTGTTATTTTATTTCAAGATGACAATTTCTTTCTCCAAGAAGTCAAGAGAGATTAAAAATGCATATGACCAAATATCTACATCACTTGGCAAGCGGACTTAAAGGCATTAGGCTTGTCTTGTCTGGTTTGACAATGACAAGGTGGTAGGGTTTTCCAACGTCGACCAGTTGTATTGAGAACAGTCTTCCTTTAATTATTTCCCACTCTATCACCAGGAACGTGTGAGTGAATACGGTTTCTCTACATTTTACATCCTTCATTTCGACCACATTATTTTAATTGAACATGAATAGCTTGTGTGGGAAATAAGATGTGGTGGAATTAACAAAACAGAAAACCTCTCTACACAAACATACTCAATTATCATATCGACCCTTGACCTCAAATTCAAATTGTTGTACACATTTTAGTAAAATAACATCTTTCAACATTGTATTTACAGTAGTTGCGCACAAAATATTTAATATGATCGCACATACATATTATTTATTAAAATTATGTTATATTTAATTACGTCAACAGTACATTAATGTTGGTTAAACATTTTAGTCAATGGATGTTTTTAGTAAATCTATTTTAAATCTGGAAAGTTATCCCTATAATTTTTTTGGGATACTAAACCATAAATTAAAAAAAACTCAACTCCAAGAAACTGATTTTATTGTTTTAGACCTAATTTATTTTAAATTATATTATAAATACTCCTAAATTTCCAAGCCTCCTCAACACAGGTTCACAGGCCACTATCTACTTTTATGCAATTTATAATAATAAATTTAAAATCTACTACTATGATGTTTCGTGAGTAAATTAGTAAGAAGATTTAAATATATATATGTATAAAATTTAAAATATTTAGTTAAATTATATATATATATATATAATTTAAAATATTTAGTTAAATATCTTATAACGTCAATTACAATCAAAAATCTAACTAAAGACTCCAGTGAAGAATAAATAAATAAAGTAGGGGCTTACTAGAAAATAAAAAGCTCTATATCTGGTTTTAGATATAAATAGTTGAAAACAAGTAATTAAATAATGTATCTGTATTTTTTCAAATGGTTTATCTTTCTAGAAATTAAATATCCAAACGTTTTTTAAAATAATCATTTAGTGTTCTTTCCTGAGTTTAATAATTCTAATATATGAAATGAAAGTTTGAAATAAGATATTATGTTCTTTTTGAAATTTTTATTTCACCAATTGCACGCTTTATATATCGAGTATCTTTTAACTATATTCTAAAAAGCAATTAGTAAAATTATTTTAGTTTTTTGAAAATTGAATAAGACACTTAATTTTATATTTTTCACTTTAATAAACAGTAACTTAGCAGTAAATTATACATATTATGTCTTTATTTTTACACTTACACATCTCCTAAGATCCGATAGCGTTGTCGCCTATCCTCACCTTTGATAAACTATTTTCATTTCTGTATTTGATGGATATATTGTCTAAATATCAGTGATCACATGCCATGAAGACAATGCAACGATCTCAAACGCCACCTCCATCTTGTTCTATTTTGGGCCGCTTCTTTCTAATCTGCTTTCATACTTAGTTCCTCAGATCCTTGTTGACGACGTATTTCCATCTTGTTCTGGACGTCAAAGTGGCGTGGGTTTTTCGGTAATGCCTTTGATCACTATGGTTGGGCTTCTAATTGGTCTCATCTATTCTATCGCACCTTTAGCACTACATCTGGTTGAGTCACCATTTCATATATTTATATATAATTCCTTCCCTCTTCTCTTATAAGACCCAATATTTTTCTCACTAACTTGCGCTAAAATGCCCCTAGTCTCTTTATATATATATATGTGTGTGTGTGTGTGTGTATGAGAATTTAAACAAATTGAAAGGGTTTAAATTAAATGTAATAAAACATGTATCAGTGGTACTAAATCTAAATGTAAATCTTGTCCAGATAGATTTGTCAGTGACAGAGCAGTTGTGAGCCTAAAGTCTTAACTCATATTTCTTCTTACATCTATTTATTTATTTGAGGTATTTTAGGTGCACTTTCTGAACTAAATGTATATATTTGCACATGAATTATATTTTAGCTTAAATCTGGAGCAGATACAACGTCCATCCCCCGGCCATCAATTCGTCACTGTTAAAGGGTAACCTACATGCCATCAATGATTTTTTTTTTTGCCCATGTCAGGAATTGAACACAGGACCCTTAACTAAATAGATACGACACCAACTAAGGTGTTGTCAACTCATATTACAAAAGATATGTATTTATTAAATGGGTTCCTCCTTTCCTTCCAAGTATTTAAGGATATATTTATTTTATTTCAACCATACCCCATTAATGTAGTAAAATGCAAATGACCCGAATGGGTAGTAAGCTGTAACACATAATAATAGTCAGAAGACATGTATTATTTTGGGTCACATGTTCGCCACTAAAGTTTTAAATAAATACAACATATTATACAGTCTTTAAACTTTATAACATATCTCACTGAATTGGGGTAATATTTAAACATATTTAATATATACATTATTTAATCATGTGAGACGTGTAGGGTTAAACGTAATGAGGTCAAGCGAGACAATGTAATTATTAAGTAATAATAATTAATTGATCTGTAATCATGGACATTAGTGCGTCCCTGTCATGATAGAGAAATTAATCATCGGGGCATGATTGAATGTAAACAGTATAGTGTGAAGGATGGCTGCTATGCATGCTACAGTGTTGTGAAGGTAAACATTGCGTTAACGTTTTTTTTTTAGAAAAATCAATAAACGGTTTACGAAAATATCGAATTTGGCATTATAATGAACGTCGATGAGATAGCTCTGAGACACCGATAGTTTCAACGGTTACCACTATATTAGTTTCAATATCTACAACTAGAAGAAAGTTGTTCCATATACGAAACTATCAAGAAAATATCAGTGGTAAAACATTAGCGTGTAAATTTAAAGGCCCAAAGTTCGATTCTTGTGTCCAGATTGTTCCTATCATTTCGTTTTAATTTAATTTCACATAAATGTATCTTACATTTAACAAACAAATTGAACTTATTTATCGAAATTGAGAGATATAATTAAATTGATTTTACTATTAATACATGAAAGTAAATATATTGTATTTTTTGAAGATAATGTGAGTATTAACATGACATGACTCTACCAGTGCTCTGCTAGACTAGATTCCGTAAGGCGGCGTGAGTTGGATTGCATAGTATTATTGTTTAGAAATGGATAAACTAAAAATATTCCTATTGGCCCTTTGTATTTTTTTATATCTTAATTTATACTTTGTTTTTACTAGCTTAAAGTGATATTTGATTGTGTGCGTATATATTATACGTTGCATAACAATTTTGAGAGATTACAAAATTCGTCCATTATAAATCTAAATATGTAACCATGCAAATATTAAATTTTATATAGTATGTAGTTTATATATATATATTCCTGATTATTTAGAAAAGTACATATACACATTTTGGGTTATAGTTAATATCTAATAGCAACTAACATAAATAACAAATACTCTATTATTTAATAAATTTTTGAAATATCATTTTTAAGGGTATTGGCTATAAAAATTATTCCCCTGTTTAATTACGATTCATAGTGATATTTAAAAAAACAGTAAGCCTCGGTAAAAGTGTTATTAAAAGCATATAAGTTTGTTTAACCAATTCTTCCGTAGCAACTTTATATTGGATGTTACAAAATTGGACCTTAAATCATAAATTAATAGATTTAAAAAAATTGTCCCCTGTAACGTAGGGAACTATTCCTGAAAAATGATATAACTAAATTGTATAACACAAACTTACATGCATCTTCATACACAAAAACTTTTATACTCCTATGCAACTTGTTGTGCACGCATTATTAATAGATTTGCTCTCCCGGTGCTCAATGCCAAAACTTCGAAAACAATTTAATAGTATTAGCATTAGCATATTTTTCCGGATGTAATTGTAAAGAGATTTTATATTACTTTTGATCTAAACAAGCTATAGGTGCCGTGAATTTCCGAACATCCTGTATATATCTACCTATAGATATAGGTAGGTATATATTTTATAGGAAGATATATTTAAGTATATATATCTATATGTGGATCATATATGTAAAGTTTTAAAGAATTCCATTAAATAGTTCAGCTGAAGTATTACGAAATAGATTAAAGTAATAAGCCTACTCTAAAGCTGTATATGTAGTAAAGAAATAAAATCAGCAAACTCTTAAAATTATATTTATTATATGATACTCAATTGAATATTCGTAGTAAATGTGCTTTTATTATTACTATTTAGGTTTTATTTAAAAAATGTATATGCTAATATTCGAAAGTAATAATTTTAAATTAATCATAAAACTTTAATTTTTATCAAACATTCGGGCATAGCTAGAACAAGCTGTATGATTAAACTACAGAAAAGTTTGAGACCAGAAAATTAATTAACCAATATTCTTGGCAGATTAATTTACAGGATGATTCTAAACCATTTGTCTAGAATTAAATCGCAATATCTGTAGACGGAAATAAACAGACGATCCTAGTATAATAATGTTTGGACAAATCATTTTGTATTACTAAATGTAAGTTGAAGTTAGAGGCAATAACACCGAGAGTACGCAGCTGTAAAGACGTACGTGTACAACAAGTTGCATGCAGCTAGGCGAACACATCGTAGTAGCCAGGTGTTTAAAACTCCCTCTTCGATATTCTTACATCAGTCTCCGTCGGTTGCATTTGACGTGGCCTCATCCTTGATCAACATTTCTCGCGGCCAGACACTTCTGTCAGCCTATTTATACGCAACTTGTTGTACACGTAAGTACTTTTAGATTTTTCTGGACATATTTTTATCAGGATGCTCTATTTCTTACTGAATTCAGACGCTGTGTTTTAAGTTTGGGAAAAGAATTTGAAAACACCATAAATAATCTTCAGATAATTAAAGCTCAATATCTGTAGTCTTGGGGTAAAGCTCTTTTCTCAGGACTCGATGTTCACAAGATCAAATCCAGAAGGTGTCGACGGATTTGTATTGAGTTGTAAAAATACTAAGTGCAACTTAGTTTGAAATGGAAATAAAATATTTAGTCCCATATCAATTGGGGCATGTAAAAGAACCCCGGAAAGTGGGGGGAGGTACCTTTCCCGGAAAAATGTGTAGACCCCTTCACGATTGCTCATAGAAATTCTCGTGATAATATAACAAGTCGACTTAATAAATCCTACGTTAACTATATAATATATATATGTAAAGAATAACCAAGTGCATAGGCTCTTGCATACAAAATTTAGTAGGGGTAAGATCATATGTGTTTGTAACATGTATTATATATCAGGTAACATGTATCTTTGATATATTCTTCTCATTTAACACCCCCGTTTAAGCTACTTGAATATCCACTCAAGAATATCCTGATTGGATCAAGTACACCAGAAACCACCAAAGCTGTAATAGGCTGCATGGAAATTTCTCCCAACAACTTAATTGAACGTTGCTAGCACGAACATTTCGCTTGACAATGGAGTATTGCTCCTTTATGTAGCCAAGAAACGCTTGTGCGTGTCTATTTGCGCTGGGTGAATATTGCGTGCAAACAGACACGTTAATATGCGTGAAGTAAAGTGGTTTTAAATTTATATAAAATGGAAATTATATTTGAGTCATTTTCCAACTCATTTGAATCGGAAGGTGATCTGGTGGTCTAAAGGTAGGATGTCAAATTTATGCGTTGGGGTTGTGGGGTTCAATCCTTGGTCTCGGCACACATATATCTGATTGCCAAACCTTTCCTTTACCTCTGACAAGACGTTTATTAATCATAATTTATGAATGTGTGGAATTCCAGGCCTCCACCGTGGTTCGGATTCCACGTTAAACTGTTCGTCTCACAATTACCCTACCGTTACACATTTAGCGTAAGGGTGTATAATACGAATGGGCAATAAGACGTGGTGCTAGTATTAATAGTAATAATAATAATATTTGAATCAGATGGAATCTATATATTGTGATAATAAAATTGAGATATTCAATTGTTACCAGTTTACACTATCTTAATTCATTTTATATTAAAGATAATATTTCATTATTTTATATCTTTTACAGTATAGTAGTGGGAATTGCTTTAATCTAGGTAACATGATCTTAATGAGACTTCAATAAGTATACAAATATAATGTGTTTGGATATTAACTTTTTATGAATTTCAAATTGTTTAAACCACTTGATGGATTACAATATTAAAGAAATCTAGAGATAATTAAAATAAAATATGAAAGCATGATCCATTTTCATATATGTGTTACTTTATGACTTGAGACATGGTTGGATGATTATTATTTAGGTAAATCAAAATGATAAGGTGCTTATATGAAAAATAGGGTGAATCAAAAATGGTTTTGAGCAAAATTGTGATTTAGCAAATTATTTAAAAAAGAACATCAAAATAAAAAACACTAATAATTTTAATTTTAAAATTATTGCTGAAGGAATTTATGAATTTATTATAAATTTTTTATCATTATGATCGAGTTTACAAACACAGCACCAATCTAATGTAGATAGATCCTATTCAATATATTTATATTGATATATTAGGAAGAGTTCCTGGCTACAGATATAGAGGTCCCGGGTTCGATCCCTGGTGCTTATAAGATTTATTTATGAAGAAATGGGTTTGGAACGGGATCAAACTCACCCTTGTGAGGACTAATTAGGAGCAACTTGAACAAAAACCAAAAGCTACTGTTTAAAAAACTGCTATTAACGGCCAGAGCGGACCATATGATACCCTCTATCAGCAAATTTTGGCACTATAATTATCAAAGGCAGAGTCGGTCAGTAAAGCTCGCTCACAAGTTCATACCATAAAGGTTTTTTTTTAAATATTAAATAGAGCCTTAGTCAAATATTGGTGCAAAAACTAGTTCTCAAATTAATTAATTTATTTATTTATTAATGCGCTATATATAATTATATATATTCCACGGAATGATGAGGTGTATATATACCATACCAATAGTCTGCCATCATATAATTATAATTAGTAGTTACATACTAATTTTATTAAAGTTTCAAACATATTATTGTAAATTGTATAATGTAGCCTGTTCTTGGTAGGAAGGATTGTCTAAAAGGCTTTTTTCTTGTAAGAATTCTACTAAATGGTAAGATTTTAGTTGGAAAAAACACCTTCCACTCATTCTTTCCTACCATTGATGGACCATACACACCCAACGGAAGCAAACATATATTTCTAGTTGGATAAATAGATGTATCTATACTTTAGAAATAGTAAATATTTTCGGCAGCCCCAACTGTAACTAAAACACTATCCGGGATATCCGTACTTGTAATTTTTTTTATCACCGCGTTTTAACCAACCTTGCGGGTTATAAGCCTGTGTACTAATTATACTAATGGTTTAAGGAATGGGAAGGTTAAATTGAGAGTTAAATTGTGTGTGCGGAGAGTTGAAAACTATTTAGGAAAAACCACCCTCAGTGCACCCTACAAGAATCGAACCCCAATATCCCCGTCTTCAGCAGTCTAGTATACACGAGATTAGTGCGTTAGACCACGCTGCCACTGAAGAGGGTCATACTTGGAGTTGACTACGCAAACAATTGAGGTAAAATAAAGGCTTTATTTGTGATATGGACTTTGTTAAATACACATAAGATTAATTAATTTATTTAAAATAATTGATATGTATAATTTTTAAGAACAATAAGACCTGATACAGCCTAAATACATGGAAAATACTAAAATTACTCCTGGGGCCTTAGTAATTTATAGACGTGGACAGAATCTTGATTCTTTTATTGTCTTATCTGCTGGTGACATAAAGGTAGGGGCTGGAATTCTATAGGGTTCTTTTAGGTCCTCTCCTAAATTCCTTTCTTGATCTCTTTGTTTGCAAACTAGTGTACACTTACTCAAATTATACCTAACACATCCCTATCTCATTAGTTTGGGTGTTCAAATATATAGAGCATCGTAGAAGGGCCCAGAGTACGGATAAGAGTGACCTGGTGGTCTAGGGGTAAGGTGTCTGACTTCTGTGCTGGGGTCCGGGGTTCAATCCTCGGTTTCGGCACAGATTTATCTGATTACCAAACCCTTCCTTCTTCACCTCTGACAAGAGATCATGTGAATGTGGGGAATTCCATGCCTCCACCGTGGTTCGGATTCCACGTTAAGCTGTAGGTCCTACATTTCATCTCACAATCACCCTACCATTACACATTAGCGTAAGTGCGTACAACCCGAACGGTTAGTAAGACACGGTGCTAATAATAGTAATAATGTTAAGGATCCAACTAAACATCGAGTACAGTAAATACGCACGTACTTACATACATACATACGTACATACATACATACATATATACATACATACATACATATACATACATACATACATGCATATATACATAAATATATACATGCATACATAAATAAATACATACATACATACATACATAAATACATACATAAATACATACATATACATACATAAATATATACATGCATGCATACATACATTCATACATATATACATACATACATACATACATATATACATACATACATACATATATATATATACATACATAAATAAATTTATATATATATATATACATAAGCCCTCCTATTCTCCCATTTAGATGGGAATGTAGAAAACTCGAGAAAAGGCCAGTGTTTTTGCAGATTTTATAACATAACTAATTTTTGCCAAAATAAATAATATATTGCTCCAGTAGAAAGAGTTTGATTTTCTTCACTTGATGATATACACAGAATTGAATATATGTCAAGATCACTGTGGCATTAGATAAGAATTTCTTTTTAATAAATAAGAAATGTCAAATTCCAGGAACGCCTTGACAGATATTCAAGATCTTTTGTGGTCACCATGGGAAGAAAACTAAATTATATGTTTTTAATAAAGCACTGTTTGATTTATTTTGACCAAAAAAAGTTTTGATACAAAAACCGAAAAAATATTTACCTTTTCTCACGTCCTCTATATCCCCACAATAACCTAAATAAATGAGTCCATCCAGGAACTGTGAGGATGTGGAGTAAAAATAAATAGTTAAACCATCTTATGTTATAAACTACAATCACAAACTAAAATATGTATTGATTTTATACAATAAAGGAATTCTTAGTAATTTAAATCAAGATATCACTTTTGTCATAAAAACAAAATTAATATTAAAATTGAAGTTCCTTTGTTGTTGTTTTTTTAAAAAGGAAATGTTAATTCATATTTTATTTTATTAGCAATAAAAATGGAAATCTCACGATTGATGAGAAAAATAAAAACATGATTTCAGCACACACGTCATTCAAATTGTTGTTTTTTTTGACCCAGTTATTATTAAATTTATTGTATGGAATAATATAAAAAACACCTTATGAGACAACATTGTTGACAAGT
Organism: Timema poppense; assembly: GCA_902141375.1. Lineage (NCBI taxonomy): Eukaryota > Metazoa > Arthropoda > Insecta > Phasmatodea > Timematidae > Timema > Timema poppense. Next base: position 98,971 of record CABFOV010001341.1, read on the forward strand.
GACAGCCTTCATCCATCATGATATTGTGTTTCCAAGACGTGACAAAAGGAGAATTCTAGTTTTATTAGAAGATTCTTTCTTTCACACATCATCCATCTCTCTCTCTTTAGTTTTTTTTTTTTTCATGTAGAAGAAAAGTAATCAATGCAAGAACTAAGCCAAAAAATATATAAAATGTTTCTTTGAAGCCCTACCCTTTGTCTACAAGTAACTATTATACTTTGACCCTCATCAGTGGGTTTTGTCAACTAAACATCAACCTCGTTTTTGTCAGTTTTTCCGGAGACGTGGACGTCTGAGTTTAAATCTCGCCCAAGAATGTTTCACTCTGCCTTCACTTATATGCCGGTATATTTTATCTTTATTCCACCTTCACCATCCAGACCCCATTGCCATACTAAAATTCCTATCTCCTAGATGGGTAGTAAGATGTGGTGCAAAGATATATGTATACCATGTGTCGGCTTCTAAATGTTCATTATAATAAGAAACTGTGCAAGAATGTTGAAATCTTTAGAAAATATTTCTAAACGGTGCTGGTGGTTTTGTGGTATACGACGTCAGTATTTTGAAATATGATTTACCATTAACAAACATTAATACATGTGACATTAAAAAAATATCTAAATTTAAACTACACATTTTGCTTCGATTTTTAGTTGTATTGAAGTCATTGTTTGGAAATGTAGGCGACGCGAAAAAATGTCAGTGTTTTTTCAGTTTTTATAGAAATATATTTTGTTGGCCAAAATAAATCAAATAATGCTCCAGTAGAAAATAGAGTTTAAGTTTCATCCCACGGTGTTATCAACAATTTTCTAGAATCTGTAATGTACAGATGAGAAATTTTTAATATGAAGAAAAAAATTTTCATTAAATTATAGGACACCTTTGACAGATATTCAAGAACTATTGATATCACCATGTGAAGAAAATTAAATTTTATGATTATATTAGAATAATGTTATATTTATTTTGACCAAAAATATGTTTTCTATTAAAACTGCAAAAACACTGCACTTACCTTTCGTCCATTGCACTCCAACATTATATTATTATCAATGATAAAATATAATGTATTTACACAACCACTTATTAGTCTTTTAGAGATGATGAATTAACATAAGGCATCTCCTCTACCACCCTCCACCCACATTTACTAACTACCAACCGCTTTCCGTTCCCCCGCCCCCGAACCCTCCAGAGATGCGAATTTGTGGCCATGCTGTTAATCACTACTCCAACACTTGGACGTTTTATTACAGTTTCCGTAATTATGTTTGCATATTTTATTTATTACTGTAATCGTTGTTTTGGTGCGTCACCAAACCTCATTTTCACTGACGATGAAAAATATATATAAATTTTTATTTTAAATGTAGCACTGCATTGCCGCACAATATTATTATTATTATTATTATTATTATTATTATTTGAGTACAACCTCTTTATAGTATATTAACATTTCGATATATACAAGCAAATAAAAACCCATTCCGTTAACACCCACTCAATATCTAACAAATAAGTTTATACAATCAGCAAATACTCTAATTATTATAGTAAACAGGAACTGAGATGTACCATCCCCAAATTGTTTAATTTGCTACCACCAACATTCCGAGAAATCCCTGAAATAAATATAGTGAAAAATAAAATTAAAGACTGGATACTTCATGGCATGCTTCAAACAACAATGTAAATATATTTGAAAGGAAATGTTATATGTGTAAATCTTTTGTTTTTTAATTATTTTATTATTATAATTTTTACTGTTTTTTAAATATGTATTTAACTACAAGACCTGAAGATGTACCTTTATGTACTTCGGGATTGTATCAAAATATCTCAATTATGTAATTTTTCTTTTAGATCGTAAATAAACAATGATTGATTGACAGAAAAAAAAAAATATTTTCAATGTTTAACTTTTTACTATGTATTTTCTTTAAAAAAATATCATTTAGTTACTCTTTATCACTATATATAATTCTCTAGCTATAATATGCTATTTTATTTTATTATATAATCATTATGTTTACATGCAAGATACTTGTGTACTTTTCGATTCTGGACAATTATAGGTTTTGTGGCTGTCGGCCAGTACTATAGTCTAGAAAATTTAAATAAATTCAAATATAATAGTATATCTGTTATAAATCAATGCCGTGTACGAAAATCCACAAATTATATCTTATGTATGTATTACTAGTATACAAATTGTGGTAATCATCATTAATTTGTAAGAGTGTATAAATTGTGTAAACTTTTTACCTAAGTATTTTATGGGCTCCGTGTCCTGTTCAGTTTTCAAGCATACATTCCCACTAGTGTGGGGAGTGACAAGGTATGTGTAGTTGATAATAAATAGACTCACATTTGTATGGAGGGAGATTGTGTAAACTTTTAGACAAAAATAATTCTCAGTGCGTCTGACTGATATTCTAAGCTATTAACTCTTGTCACGGCTAGCCTCATATAAGGCACTTTTTGTTAGGAAAAGCCACGAAGGGAGGGTTAAGGAGCGATTTAGAGGAGTGAATCGAAAATGGGTTTAAAGATTTTTATTGTAAAAAATACTAGGAAGATTTTATAAGACAAATGAATAGACCAATGTGATGGTGGTCATTTCTAAAGTAAGAGATAAGTTCTAAGTGATACCGACGTTTCATAAACATATATTAGCGTTAATAGGAAACAGGTTGACGCCCGGGAGGTGCATTCGTCTCCTCTGAAGGCCATCCACGCCTCCACAAGGTGGATTCGTTACACGATTTCTATCAAGTCAGTAAACTTCACATTGGTCGTGATCATCAAAGTTACCTCACTGACCCTTCACAACCAAGTTTTATAACGTAACGACATCGAATTTCTAATATAAAGCGTATATTGTTGGGTCACCTCCAGTAAAAAAAAAGTTAGGCTTAAGACTTCTGTATTATATTAATAGGAAGGGTCTTACCCCTCTACTCTCTAGTTTATGACCACTCTATAGTATTTGCGTCTTATTGAGTTACAAAACCTCATTATTTTAATTGGTGTGGTAATGAGTTTATTCGGTATTTAATAACTAAACACACTGTGTATAATGTTTGAAGTAATTTGTATTTTGTTCACATGGAATGTTATTCTTGTTAACAGTGGATTATCTACGTCAATAATATTTACATTACAAAATTCGACCTACACCCAAACTTAATTATTCCCTCAAGCACCTCCTGACCTCATCTCTTTTTCATGATAAGCAAATACTTCTGAGAGGATTACATTTCCTTGCCACTGGAAAAACAAATCAGACGAGACTGACGCCTCGGTCCGTGTGCCACCCGAATGGAATATTAAACCATGACCTATTTCCCACTAAAAAAGCACATCAGATTAAAACTGACTCTTTGGTATATGTGCCACCCGATTGGAATTTTAAACTATTACCTCATTAACACAAAAAAAACCCAGATCTTATGAGACTTATCTTCTTGGCCCGTGTGCTACCCAACTGGGATTATTAACTATGACCTACTTGCCAACGGGGGAAAAATCATACGAGATTGATGCTTTAGTACAGGGCTTCTTAAATTTTGTCCACTCATGACCCCTTTTCACGCGAGACATTTTTATGCGATCCCGGGTGTATAGGTGTATAAAATTAATATACAACTCAAAAGTATACTGATAATAAATCATAAAAAAAAAAATATTTAAAATCTTTGTTGTACATATGAGTTTACCATTTGTTAAATACAAAAGCAAATTTGCTTATTAATAAGATAGATGTGCCTGTTTATTTGTACGTAAAGAATTAAATCTTTGTTGAATATTTGATATTGCACGACGTACATCATCTTCTTTATTTTTCAGATTTAATCGATATTTTTTATTTTATAATGTTCAATGCTGAGAACGTCGCTTTTATTATATATGTAATACAAAATAGCAGACATATGTTTAGAATCATTTCAGAATTTTTTAGAAATTCTGTTCTAATCCCAAGCCAAGGTTCGTTTAACAATTTTTTAAGAAACTAAAATTTTAAACCTGTGTCGCTTGAGAACTTGGCAAATTCTTCTTGAACTCTTAAGAGGCAGATGACTAACGTTTTTAATTCCGATTGAAAGTGGCCTGCCTTAGTCAGTGTGCCTTCCAGTGTGGCGCTTAAATGAGCTCAGTTTGGTTCTCAAAAATATATATTTCGACCCATTTATGTCACTATCGTTAATAGAAATGTAGGTGCATTTCCTCTCATTTAAGTTCCCCATCTCTTCTCTAGCGATTAATTTTATCACCATGGCTAATATTTAGATGTGTTTTTTTATCACAGAAAATGCTCATGTACACAGCCATTCATGATCCCCTGTTTGTGGAAAGTTTTTTTTATCCTACTAGGTAATTTCTTTATTTGTTTGGTCATTTTGTATCTGTTGTAAATATTGTATTGGTTTTTGTCATTTATGAATATATTTAGACATTTATCTTGCATAAGTGTATTTTTAAATACCATCGATATTTATAAATGCATTAATATTTAAACACAAAATTTTTCAGCATACAGTTGTCGGAATGAGAAGATAATTTGGGTAATGAATTTGTTATCCTCTTTGCTTGCATGTATATAAAATACACATTCCGGTTGCGATACTACAATAATTATGCTGGTGAGCGTTGCGTTGGGAGGTAGATAATTCTAAATCAATATTTTGGGTGGTGAGAGTTAGAGTAACACAAAACAGTTTTAATTTCCATTATTGTAAAATCTATATTTGAACTAGTCATGTGTATTCATTATGAGTTTTTGTTCATATTTGTATGTTGTTTTATTTAAATTTGAAGTTGTTTTTGTTAACTTTTATATCATTTTATAGGTAATTTTGTGATAGTGTTAGTTCAACAAAGTCCGAGCCCTGTTAATACCCCTTTTACGCTACCACTAGTCACGTGGTTTAATTACTCACCTTGGCCTTAGACGGGTTTTGAGATGAAAGAAAGATCGATGATCGATTTTCTTCCGGGTGTTTTTAGCGCAAAGTGTTATTCATCCCTATTATTTTACCATCTAATCTACATACTAATGTTGGTGCATTTACTCCTATTTACCTTTTTCATCTCTATCACTTGGTCAGCGGTTCACAAACTTTTTGAATGGCGTACAATTCCAACCATTCCGTAATTTGGAGTACCGACAAGACATTGCTGAATATTTAGTATTTCGGTACATTTTTTAATATTGTGGAGATATATAATAACATACTGGATTGCTGCACCAGCTGAGTTTGAATAGATTTTACTACCACTCCAAACATTGTTTAAAACTCTCTTAATTTTGGCTGGACTTCGTCATAATATATTTATAAAATTTGATGAGGCCCTATCTAATTTTCCGACTTTAACTTTCTTGTTTTGTTTGGCTTCTCATGGCGTAACACCGGGAATAATTGTTTTATATACCCCTGGTGGTACGTGCACCACAGTTGGTCACCACTGCTCTAGATTAATTTGTATATGATCATGGTATTAAGTGTACTAATGCAAACATAACATTAATAACAGCTTGTGATAGAAATAGCAAATATTATATATTTAATGTTTATACTTGCACTTCCTGAAACGACTGATTATATCAGCACACAACTTTTAAAATAACTTAAAACTAGAACAGACACAACACCCATCTCCCAGCAGTTATGTCATCCCTGTGAAAGTGGAAACCCACATTTCACCCATGATATTTTTTTTTGCCAAGCCAGGAATTAAACCTGTAGCCCTTAGTTGAGTAAACCGACACACTACCGACTGAGAAAATGTGTCGGACCGTAGCAATGATGTTTGATAAAAAAAAAATAGTTTTAGGTGTTAATAATTTTAGAGATTTAAATGATGAACACAATACAAAATTTTGCAAAAAAAATATAATCCTACAATATATACTATTTTATGTTTATCCTCTAACATAAAATCTTATTTTCTTAGCGAAACTTTAGTGATAGGAAGTATTTGGATAGTCGAAAAAATCAAATCCGAGATATTAATGTATGTTGGCGTTTCATGACACCCTGAACCCTAAAAAGTGTTTTTTGTAATGTCGTATATCTGTCTATCCACGTCTCTGTAATACAACCTAGAGCCAAAACTTCTTTATAGATTGAGCTAAAACTTCACATCTAGCCTTTTAACTTGGTTCCTCATCAGTGAAGTGATTATGCATCAAGCCGTTCCCTTATGAAGTAGGCAAGAAACTGTTGATATGGCTCAAAAAACAAATCCGTACTTAATCCAAATTCATTAACATTCTCCACACTTCCCCATCCTTGCATAATTCTTTCGCTTCAACAACATCCATACACCGACGCATACATGCTCATTTAACCTTAATTTTTTTTACAAAAACTTGTCCACAATATTTAGCCACATCTTATGTGGCCTACCCTTTCCTTTTAATCCACACACACTCTACCTTCATAAATTTAATTGGTCACTCGATCCACACTCATCCTCTCAACAACGTATCACATTTCTTTCTCGCCGACCTGTTGTATTCCCTTTAATACCACACGCATTCAACACTAACAATTTGAATATAATTATTTAATATATTTTGGTGATATTAAGCTGAGGTGGAAAAGGTTGTAGAAATAATGAAGATTAATTTAAAGTTCTAATTTAATTCAATTTTCATAATTTTTAAATCACGTTTGTAGCAACTGAAAAATATACATTATAACTAAAACGTCATTTTTCACTTTATACAATAAAAAAGAAATATTCTTCGTAATTCTTTTCTTTTGATATTCTTTAATCTTTCTTGACACGCTATTCCATTTAACGGTTCATGGTTCTTGCCCAACCTCCTCTTTATAACTCTTCTGTCAACCCTTCTCTGCCATTGTCACTACTAGCTGAGCAGAATAAGGCAGGGAAGTTTACTGCTTAGAGGATGGAGGGGTTGGAAGTCCTTATTTGATTTGGATGCAACAACTAGTCATATCATCTTCGTGAAGGTTTTCTTATCTGGTGATAGACCACTAAATTGATTTAACTTGTTAAATGGTGCCTTAAGTGAATTAATTTATGGTGCGCTTAAAAATATGTCAACGGTTAGGTACTTGGTTAAAATCTAAATTTTAAAACCTTTCAGCCAAATTTACTTCGATATTTAATTCAAAATGCTTAATAAATATATATTATAATCACCATTATATTAAAAAATAGTATTTAAAAAAATACATACATTTGGAAGTGGAGGATGGAAGAAGGATGCTACTTTTGACTGCTACTTATTAAAACGTGTGTTAAATAGCAGATGTATATCCATGAAAGAAATGTCACATTATTATTATTATTATTATTATTATTATTATTAGCACCACGTCTTACTACCCATTCGGGATACACGCACTTACGCTCATGTGTAATAGTAGGGTGGCTGTGAGATGAAATGGAGGACCTACAGTTTAACGTGGAATCCAAACCACGGCGGAGGCCTGGCACTCCCCACATTCACAAGCTGTGATTAATACACGTCTTGTCAGAGGTGAAGGAAGGGTTTGGAAATCAGATAAATATGTGCCGGGACAAATATCACATTACATTTTTAATTTGAAATACCTTTTATTACGGGGATAATATATCTTAAATCGCTTTGCTCGCTATGGGTTCCACCTCCAAACCTCCAGTGAGTGTAAACTAATGTAATTCCAGTGTTGGTATGAACGTCGATTTAGTTTTAAAATTTTATGATTCTAGCTGTCCGATAAGTATGTCACAAAATTTAAAAATTGCAAAATTTACCTGAAATAAAAAAAAATATCTCTGGTGCAATCCGTTTTTCAATAGGTCTTACCGTTTAGCCACAAGAGGCCTCCAAAGAAAGGTCCGAACCGACTTTATTAAAGTTGCTCCACTATTTTGAATTTTTTCAGGGATTGAAAATTAATTTATTAACTTTTTGAAATTTTACCGTCGGTTACAGGCTAGAATCTATAAGTTTGCCAGATTTAAAATTTATAGATCATCTGTAAGTGGGTAAACATTAATATCAGTGAGTGAGTGAGTCAGCCATGTGGCTTTATAGTATAGTGACGTGAGGATAAGTGTTTTATTTCATACAGATACATGTAATTATCATATCCCTGGTGAAGTCATTGGCAATGTAAATATAATTCGGATTTAAAGTTATATTTATCCTTATTTAAAAATCTGGACAAAAGAATAATAGCTGTTATATTAAACATATATAGAGTAGCTTTTGGATAAATTATTAACAGATCAAACCAGTGATAATCTGACTCAATCTTTTAGGTTCATAGTAAATGTAAATTAAAAAAAAAACTTTTAGCTGTAGAATCTTTGCTTTCATAAATTTATGTGCATGTCTGGCTTCAGTTTTTTAGATTTATTGGCTTTCTAAACACTTACAGCACGTGTATTAGGCTTAGGTCCACCTATATTAACAGAGTCTTGAACATAAGTCCACCCATAATGGGAAGTATTTAGTAACAATTTTCCTATCTTGGGGAGTATTAATGGTCAGCCTATCGATTATTTACGGAGTCTTACACGATAATCAACAGATATAGAGCGAGTCATGTACACCAGTTTATCCATTATGGAGGAATCTTTAAATTCTAGTCTACCAATGTTTATGAAGTCCTAAACGTTGTTCAACATAAATTGACGGAATATAAACTATATAGCACCAATCTATCCATGGTGGGGAGGTTTTAAGCTCTAATATACAATTGTTGAGAAGTTTTAGACTTTAATTAGACATTTTGAAGATTGTCTGGATGTTTTAAAAATTTGTAAATGGACCCGATTTATAAGAAGTTAGTATAAGAATAATGGCTCTACTCATGAAATACATTATAACTAGAAAGCACAATTCATCGCCGGTATAAAGTAAAGACTTAAGGTAAGATAAAATAATTATAAATTAATTGTATATAAAACGCCCATATTTGAATATTTTGTGCTTATGTCTACATTGGGAAAGCTAACATTCTGTTTCCAAACAAACAAAACATATAAAAATATTACTCACAAACTACTATCACTAATAATATTCTCGTTATTGACAATGGTAACAGAATTAAATCTTATAGAAATAGTAAATATATTAATTAAGACCAACATAATTGAAATAGAATATTATAAGCTGGTAATTGAGCACTTTAAGAACCTATCCAAGAAGAGTTGGGTTTTGAAGGAAAGAAGATGATCAAAACAAAAAAATTCTACCGAAGTATGGTCTTTCAGTTCATGAACTGTTTTTGTGAAAATTAAATATATATAGGGCCTATATATATATTTATATTCCATATATTTGTAAACACACATTTATTTTAATATTATATATATATATATATAATACGATAGCAGGTATAAGCCTAAAATAGGTTTTACACTTAAATATTCTGTATATATTAGTGCTATACTTAGAAACACATTTTCATAGAGGTCTTTATGTATTACATTAATTAATTAATTAATTGGTCATTTGATATAAGTTAAACTTAAATAGATAGTAAGACGCATTGATAAAAAAAACTCTTAACTAGGAGAATAATAAGTAGTAATTATTTTACATAGCATCTTACTGACCCCACGGAGGCTACATGCATTTTTAATTATACTAACTAAAAGATTATTAAATTTAATACAGAGGGAATATACACATATGCGGGGAGACAGAGCAGTACCCCCTTTATTAAAAACCACCCACCCTTAAAACACTCAGTACCTCAACGTCATTGGAAAACCAGATGACCTTGACCTTTAGTACGTGTGCTCACCGATACAGATACAGACTTTGTTAGGAATATTTACTAATGAATTAATTTACCTTGTTAAGAAAATATACTATTGATTATGAATGTAATGTGCTGGACAAAAATGTTAGAGTTGGATATCAGCGCTCACTAATGACTTTATAAATTAAGACGGTTTTTCTTATACTAGGTTTCACATCCTTTTTCCAGAAAAAAAAAATTCTGGTAGTACTTTTATAATTAATATACAGTCTTGAAGGTGGGTATGTGGACAAAATGTTAGGCTCATCTATTACAATTTGCTCATGTTGCAAAGGTCGGAGCCCTAGGCTCGATAGGTGGTACTGAGACTGTTTTTAATTAAACGTTCTTTCACTATTTTTCTAAAAAAAAAAAAAAGACTTCACTTAATAACGAGTCTGTTTACTGAGATAAGGGTCCCTTGTTGGAGTCCCAGATTGGCCGAAAAATATTTCTTTCGTGAAATGTGAGTTTCCACTTTCAGAGTGACCTTTTTTTTTATCGTATAGAATAAATTACAGGGAGGGACATGACATTCAGGTTCAGTCACCTTATGTGTAGACAGATTGTCGCCCAGGGTACACCAATAAAGGTTGTCTACACGTCACAATAGGTAATTTGATGTGAGTGATTATGAATTTGTGGAACCGGTGTGTCTCTTAACTTTAAGCCTAACTAAACTAACCCTGGTGACTGTTGGGTATTCCCCTTTAGGGAAAAAAACCCAAGGTGATGGATGATAAATTGACGATGGAGGGCTGAATGTTGTGTGTGTTCTAGTTTTTTAAGTTATTTTATAAGTCGTGTTCTGATATAATCAATAGGTTCGGAAATTGCACGTTAAATATCTCAAATAAATTAAATGAGATTTCACAGCAAATGCGCTTACATTCCCTCTAAATTATACATTCGTTCCTAACTCTACATATATAGTCAAAGATCTTAGCTTAGTCACCAATGTGTATGTCTTTATGACTATGGGTCACTGGTTAATTTACCGGCATGATGAAAAAACGTATCATTGATTAAACTAAGTCTTCGCCTTTCAAATAATAATATTGCACGTTTGGGCCAGTTTGTGGAAAGATTAGCCGGTAAACATGAACCGTCGCCCAGTGGACGCCTGAATGTATTAATCATACATCCTTTCTATGGAGGCTTTTTCCATGTGCCGATGATATGAGATGATGAGGATAGTGAGTATGAGGGTGTGGAAAGAGGATAAACCCTTAAACCTAACCTAAGCTTAACTAACCAAACCCTGGAGACCATCGGCATAGTTCCCCCTTCCGGGAATCCGGGAACAATACCCAAGGTATCAGTCGGGAATTGAACCCGATACCTCAAGACTCGTAGCCACGTGCATTGAACACTACACTATTGGGCTGGTTGCCTTTCATTGTTATACCTATTATACCTACACTAAAGACTGTATGGCTGAAATAAAGTTATTTTGTAAGTCATGTGATGTTCCAATCTGTTAAATCAGAAATTTAATAATATTTTAGTTATTTATTTTTGAGTTATTTAGCTTACGCTTTCTTAGCCGACTTATTGTACTAGTTCATGACTTAAAATAAAGTTATTATTATTATTATTATTATTATTAGCACCGCGTCTTACTACCCGTTCGGGTTATACGCACTTACGCTAATGTGTAATGGTAGGGTGATTGTGAGATGAAATGAAGGACCTACAGTTTAACGTGGAATCCGAACCACGGTGGAGGCCTGGCATTCCCCACATTCACAAGATGTCTTGTCAGAGGTGAAGGAAGGGTTTGGTAATCAGATAAATCTGTGCCGGGACCGAGGATTGAACCCCGGCCGCCAGCACAGAAGTCTAACACCTTACCCCTAGACCACCAGGTCACCAATAAAGTTGTTAAATTTGTAACAAACAAAACACCCATACATTCGAACGCAAATTCATCACTTTGATATAATAAACCCCAATTTTACTGATATATTTTTCAGTCATACTGAGAATGGATCCCGGAACTCTTAGTTCGGTAAAATGCAAGTTAAATACCCAAAATTATTAATATTATTTAAGTCTTTCGTCGAAGAACATAGTCCATTATTCACCGTCGACGACGCCTCAAAGTCTACGGAGAGTCGGGACTCAAGGGGTTATTCCTGACGTCTTTTCCTCTTCTCTCAGATATGGTTGACTTCACCCCAGTGCGTCCCGACATCACATCTCACCCCCCCCCCTTCAACCCTTTCTCCTTCCACCCCGAACCAACTCACACAACTCATGGCCCCCTGCCAACCCTACTCTGCTAAAGTTAACTCAGAAGGCACCATCAGCTGTCAACCAACTTGGACGTCTAAGCTTTAACCGTCTCTTCTACCAAACCTTTACAATCCTATTTTTATGTAATATATATAGAACGACTGTCAACGCTCCAAGTCGAGTCTATTTGATTACATTAGCAGATCAACACTGAAAATCTAGGCTGCCGAAATAAAACACAGGAATCTCTAACAGGGGAAGTGGCATATAACGAAACTCTAAATCGCATCGAAAAAGTTCGGGTGTAACAAGATATTTTGTTATTTTTGAGTAGGGATTACACAAAAAATTAAGGGGAAAAATACATTCATAGAGGATTATATAAATTTAATATATATATATATACTAATTATTTAAGTCAGGTAGCCATAATGTTTTATAGAAATCATCTTATTACTTCCCCAGCTGGATAGTAATATGGCATGGAGAAAATACAAATATAGGCTTTTATAAAAAAAGAAAGACATTTTTTGTTACGCTCTCCGTCAAAAATTGAAAATCATTTAAAAATTGTTATTGTTGTTTTAAATCTATCATTTACATAATAAATATCAGAGAATTGCGAGGATTTTTTTATAATTAAAAGGTTCCCTTAAAATATATTTCTTATAAGTCCACGAATTTATTGAAAAATGTGACACGAATAAATCAGATTTACAAACTTAATTAATGTCTGATGCTCCAAATCCAGATCTAGAACTTAAATATGATTTCCGAATTGGGTAGTAGTAAAAAAACATATAATTTTTCAATATATCTATATATAATTTTTCAATATATATATAATTTTTCAATATATATATACCCTTGGAATCCAAACATGGGATTGAGTTTAAATAGGTCGTTCCAAAATACCATGTCTTATTACAATAATTTTTAGGCACGTTAGTAAAATAAAAACAGCTAGTCTGAAACCTTAGCTCAACTGTTCATTCTATTGCATACTAATATAAAGGTATCTGGTTCAATTTCTGGCATGATCAAATAATTAATTTTATAATTAAATAAATTGGAGGTTTCCCTTTCACAGTGATGAACTAAGTGCCGGATGTTTTTTATATTCTAGAATAAGCTAAACTTGTTAGTTGTATATTGATACACTCATAATATCAGCAAAGGGGTAATTTATAGAGAAAAAATTATTTTATATAACTGTTGTACTGTTTCCTAAACTCTTTTTTCCATGATTTCGTAAATTAGGGAGCAAATATACATTCGTGGTAAAAGAGAAAAGTAAAGAGATGTAGTTGCCACGAAGAAAATGAAACTGCTTCATTCGCGAGAATATACTATTCCCCTTGGTGGACTTCCTTTTTTTTTTATTCCATCTCTCTTTCCCACTTGAAATAAATTACGTCCATTCTTCCTAACACCTTCTTTCTATTTTATATGTCTAATATGATGTTTCCCTTCCCCCACCCCCTCTATCTCTTGTTGTTTTGTCTCCAGTGGTTTCCTTCGAGAACTGACACTTTGAGTTTGTACACGTGAAAGTTAAAATATTCAAAAGAATTGTTTGGTTAGGGAGATATCAGATATTCGCGAAAACCTGCTAGAATTAAACTTGTTTTTTGCGTCGAGTCTTTTATTTCCTACCACATTGTAAGCAAATGTACTAACAATGAGTATGTTTTAGAGACAATGAAGGTTGAATTTAGAGGAAGTACACTCGAATTCGCATGAATAAACGGAGTGAAATATTTTTTTTTTTGTAAAAAACACCGTACCCAACATAGGATTCAAACCACTATCTCCCCACCATCGGCTGCCTTGTCTAATGCAAAAATAACCTAAACATCGCATCAATAATTTTGTAAGTAAATCTTACAATGACATATCAGATCAGATAGTTAATTTAAGACAATAATTTCCTAATTGAATTTCAAATTTTATCAAAAGATATTAAAATTAAGAGTATTCCTTTTTTTTTTTTTTTAGTTTTAAAAAAAATTGTTTTGTTTGAAAGTTTTTAATTATTTAAATTTTTTTATAAAAATTTTATTTTTAATTTTTTTTATA
>CABFOV010001342.1:0-18580 GCA_902141375.1 Timema poppense
GGGGATGAAGAAAAAGGTGGGAAGAGAAACGATATAATTTTTTTCTAAAACAGGTAATTTGTAAATCAATGTTTATGTCTAGCGGAATGCAAAAGATAATTTTATAAAGGTTTCACATTACATACATAGCTATTTTACTTTAAATTTGTGAAGGGCTTGTTATATCTATTCATATGTATTCTTTACCAGTTTTCGTTTACATTTCTACAATTTTTAGATCATCGATAGCCCTTGGCTATCAGTCGCAATTATACTTCTCATTAAACTGCAAGTGCCGTCATTAAATAATGTTAATATGAGTTCACGGTAGCTTGGGTCTGTTTTCTTACATTTTAAAAGTTACTCAAGACATACGTTCATTATATATCAAACTCGTAATTAAGTGTTCTGTTGTCACGTTGTAGTTATTATTATTACTATTATTATTTGTACCGCGTCTTACTAACCGTTCGGGTTGTACGCACTTACGCTAAAGTGTAATGGTAGGTTGATTGTGAGATGAAATGGGGGACCTACAGTTTAACGTGGAATCCGAACCATGATGGAGGCCTGGCATTCCCCACATTCACAAGTTGTGATTAATACACGTCACTGTCAAAGGTCACTTTGTTAAATGAAGGCACGGAACATAAATTCACCCGCTTCATTGGTTGAATGGTCTCGTGCTATAAGCTATAGGTTGATTAAGGAGAGATTGGGGTTCAAATACAGGTCGGGTCTACTGAGGATGTTTTTTCTTAAATTGTTTCCCAGCCTCCTTTCCCGCAAATGCGAGTAAATTCCCTCTAAAACGTTTCCGTCCTCATCCTTAACCTATCAGAGCTATTTTCATATATGCGTACAGTCTGAACAGGTGATGAAAAAACAAAACAAAAACACATACATCATTAATAAATTGATATAACATATTTGCCAAGCGGATAAATGTGGAACTCTTTTCTTTTTTAGTAACTTTTAAAATGGGAGAAAAGGGCGTTGTTACCGTAAGCTTACCTTAACCTATAAGATCGCTGAGAAAATCTACTAATTAAAATGTGATTCCTAATATTACATGACCTACAAACTAGCTTAATATAGTGCTTACGTTTTATACTACACACCCTAGCTCTAGTGCCTGGATACATATATTAATGGCATGGTGGAACGAACAGTCCAATTTTCATTGAAAGGGTTCTTATCAAAAAACATTTAAACTTATTAGATATACTTTCATGTATTCATAAGTAAGGTCTTGTTATCTTTAGCTGTTACATTTGCTAGATATAAAAAGTACCTATAAAATAATAATACTGTAATATAGTAAAATATAATCATCTATGGCAGAAAAATGTATTTTATAAAAGGCTCTTCATATGAATATTGGACCATACCAAAAGTATATGTCAGTACTACCTGGAATCGAGTAAAGGTCTCCTAGACCTAAACAACAAACAATGAAGGAAGACTTGTAAGCTCTTAAGATAGAGGAGAAAACCTTTAAGGGTAAAAAAAGGGCCTTTAGATCACCTGTCCGGGTTCCAAACCCCAACCTCCCCATCAATGGTAAACCAGATAAAACGAGACTGACGCCTTTTTACGAGTGACCACCAGTAAGAATGGATTCACTGTTATGATATTAATAGGTGGAGCACAGAAGAAAAATATATCTTCAATTAGTCCTGTTTGCACGCAACATGTTTTTTTTTAAATTTAATTTTTAGCTGCGCGCCTTTCTTTTTGTTTGTTTGTTTGTTTGTTCAGCATCACGTCTTAATACCCATTCGAGTTTTACGCAAGTACTAATTACGCCAATGGCTAAGGAATTGGGAAGATTGAATTTAGAGCAAGTTAACTAGCATTTGCTTGGAGGAAAAGTGAAAACCGATTTAGGAAAAACAACCCCAGTTCACTCGGCTGAGATTCAAACCTCGATCTCCCCGTGCTCAGCAGTCTAACTCAACACGAAACTAGCGCGTTACCTAACTACGCCACCTTGGCGGGTTCCGCGTCTTACAACCCGTTCGGGTTATAAGTGTATTTAATAATGGCGCTGATGGTATTAGGGAATGGGGAGGTTATATTTAAAGGAAGTGTATCCACATTTGCGTGGAGGTAGAATGGAAAACCATTTGGTAAAGCCCACCCTCCACCCGGCAGAGATTCGAACCTAAATCTCCACGTCATCGACAGTCTAGTCTACTGCGAGGGTATCGCCTTATACCATTCGGTCACCGAAGTAAGTGCAATGTGTTATTCAATTTTTTTTAAATTACATACTTGAAATATGTACGGCTTGCATGTACAAAAGTTTATTGTGCCTTCACATGTAATTAAGTATATGGTACTTGAATCAGAGGTGAGACAGAATAAAACAAAAGCAAGGAATCAAAAGGAATTCCAAGTTTCAAGAGCAATTAAACGGTTTTGTAACGAGGCATTTAAATGTTAGCAGCGACTATTTGTTATTAAGGCCCTATGGGAGAGAGATATAAAAAAAAGGAAAGGCCTTGACTAGTAAAAACTATGTTACCAAAGAAAAAAAAAGAAGAGAAAAGGATTTACGAGACTGAAAGAAAAAAAAAAACCGAACGAGACAAAACAATTACTATTCTAGGTGAAATTGTATTGTCACAGTTGACGAACAATAAAATTGTAACCCTATATGAACGTTTTATGGAGCCCATTAATGTTTATTTGCGAATCCCACCTTGAAGTTATAGTCACAATACAATAAAATTAAAATAATAAATACATGACGCCCATAAAAAGCATTCTCCTATTTTGAGAAAAGAAAAAGAAAAACTATTGAGTTACCGTCAACACAAGATTGTCACTGCCCCAAACCCACACCCTTCAATGCATACTTTCTGAGTTGATATACATTGAAATTGACATTTTTGGAATACCCTGACTTTTCTGAGAGAAAGAAATGCATTTAATTCAGAATTTTAGAAATCGTGTAGATAAATGATAAGTTATTTTCCATATATTCTATTCAATACGTGACACGAGAGAATTTAAAAATTATTCATGTTTGATATAAATAAATCTTAATAATAATAATAATAATAATAGATCCCTTAAAGAAATATACTCTATCCACCCGTTCCTTCTTTTGATTAACCTACTATCCATAGTTAGTGAGAGCTTCGTATTTTTTTAAATTTAGCACCACGTCTTACTAACCGTTCGAGTTATACGCTTGAGTACTAATTACACTGATGGATTAATAATTGGTAAGGTTGAATTTAGAGGAAGTGAACCCACATTTGCGTGGAGGGAGCGTGGAAAACCATTTAGGGAAAACCACCCCCAGTTCACCCGACCGAGATTCGAACCTCGATCTCCCCGTCCTTGGCTCAACATGACTAGCGCGTTAGCTAACTACGCCACCGAGGCGGGTAACTTCGTGTTAAAAACGTGTTACACTGGTTAAATAAGATGGGGCCGAAGAACTTATACGAGTAGTAACCTGAAAATTAACACTTTGATTGAAAAGTAAATATTCATTAGCATAATAAAAGCAAACTAGCCTACATACTATATTTTTTCACTTTTTGAAGATAATGCCACTCAGGCGAGGTCCACCGGACGTCAGACAAACCTCAGCACGTTGTCCATCAATCTCCTCAGTAAAGATAGTCCAATTGTTTCCACCCCACCCTGTATAATGGCGAGAATCTATAACCGTAGCAGCACCATAATTTACGGAGTTATAATCCAAGGATGTTCAAGAAAATATGAAATATTTTAACTTTTTTTTAAAAACTATATGTACATTTTTGGTTTGCACCGCTTCTCACTACCCGGTCGGTATTGTACGTGTATGTTATAATTAGGCTAATGAGTTAGGGATGAGGAAGGTTGAATTTAGAGAAAGAGCGGAAAACCAATTAGGAAAACCACCCCTGTTACACCCGAACGGGATTCGAACCCTATCTCTCCATTCACGACAGTACAAGCCTAATGCGAGAGTGACGCCTTAAAACCATTCGACCATAAAATAAAGTTTGTACTTTCCTAAGTCAACAAACTTTTGCAGTAGAATAAACATTGTTAGGGGCCTTTTCTAATATTTTTATTGTTACCAATTAACTTCAATAAACACGTTTAAAAAAAAATTATTTTGTAAAAATGTTTAGACGATAAAAAAAAGTATGCTAATAAAATAATTTCACAACCAAAAACCATTAAAACCTGGCTTGAACACCTTTAATTGAGGAATGAATACTGGTTGTTCTCATGTCTGAATGTGCCGAGAGGGGAAATGAGCCTTGCATTGTTTACCTACACCCCTCCCCTCCCCCACTAATAGGAATGTTGAATCTTGCAGCTATCAACAGAGTTTTATTTTATTAATACGAAAAATGAGCTACTGGAATGTGAGATATCAAAGATTTCTGAATGGACTGTACAGCGAAATGAAAAGTACAGTCGCGCTCAATCACAATGGATGATTCCGTTAAGTCCTAAACCATGTGTAGGCGTTAATTTGGTTTGCATATTATTCTAAATTAA
Source organism: Timema poppense (assembly GCA_902141375.1). NCBI lineage: Eukaryota > Metazoa > Arthropoda > Insecta > Phasmatodea > Timematidae > Timema > Timema poppense. The sequence continues at coordinate 4,498 of CABFOV010001342.1, forward strand.
CGTGAACTTACTCAACAAAGCACACTAGTCAACTCAAACTAATGCGATAGAAAAATGCCCTCTCTAGTCTGATCGCTCATTTGTAGCTGACAATTTCCACACGTCCAGCACAGATTCTGCCTTAAAATATGAGTGAAGAATGACCCTGGACACGGGACAATTCCTGAATAGCTCGGTGATTAGAACAATGACGTACTATGCCAAGTGTCCCGGGTTCGATTCCCTTGTCCAGATGTCATTTTTCATATTTAAAGAATATAATGCATTAAAACCCAACATTTACCAGGTGCCCCAAACATCAGGTAGCCCCCCGCTAATAACTACCAATTCAGATCATATGCAGTCTATAATAATGATAGGTGACCTGGTGGTCTAGGGGTAAGGTGTCAGACTTCTGTGCTGGGGGTCCGGGGTTTAATCCTCGGTCCAAGCACAGATTTATCTGATTGCCAAACCCTTCCTTCACCTCTGACAAGACATCTTGTGAATGTGGGGGATGCCAGGCCTCCACCGTGGTTCGGATTCCACGTTAAACTGTAGGTCCTCCATTTCATCTCACAATCACCCTACCATTACACATTAGCGTAAGTGCGTATAACCCGAATGTATAGTATGACGCGGTGCTAATAATAATAATAATATAATAATGAAATGCAGTGTACCTGAACACTGGAATCCAACTCGGGACCGTTAAAGTGCCACTCCAATGATTACCACGTACCAATCCAAGAACACCCCGTATCCAAAATGGCATTATTTTTCCCCCACAGTCTTTTAACCGTCCGACATATCCGTATTTAACTGCCCTAATGGGTTAAAGAAGAGTAAAGTAGAATTTAGAAGGAATGTACACATAATTATGTGTGGCTATAGTGGATTTTTTTTTTTTTAGTATAATTCTCTCTCGATACGCCCAGCTGACATTTGAGCCCCGACTTTTCCATCATTGGCAAACCAGATTGGACGAGCTCGACGTTTATTCCGTGTATCCACCGATGTGGGTAGAACATTTCTAAACAAAATTGACGATGAATGACCTTTAATAATGGACAAGCCTTAGTAATGTTGTAGTTTTAAAAATAAATTACTAGGCTAAAAAAAACTCCAAGGGGTCAGTCCACAATCGATACGTACCGACCAAGCGGCTGCCATCTGTTGGCAAAGATTGTGCCAACTTCTGGGGATAAAGAGTGTCATATGGTCAGCACAGCGAACCCCTCCAGACCCTAACCTTAGTTTTCTAGACCGGAGCCGCTATTTTATTCAAATATTTCCCCATTGGTCCTCACGAGGCTAAGTTGACCCCGTTTGAGACCCCCTGCTTCACAGAAAATCTGGAAGCGCCGGGGGAGTGAACCCGGGACCTTTGGTTCCGTAACCAGGAGCTCTCACCACAGTAAGTTGCAGCGTAGGGCAGGGTAGACACAGGACAGCACAAGACGAGGTAGGTCGTTTAGTAACTGCACAATCATAGGTTTGGCTTTTTGGAGACGGTCGAAACCCGATGTTAAATATAACTTTGGTCTTTGGTCATTTTTGAACGTCCAATCCTAGGGCTGAGCAAACAATCCTTCCATTGGCCGTTTTCGGGCTTTGCGTCCAATAGATATATTAAATAATGGAGGTCTACCATAGTAATACGAGTAGATTCTTCAGCACCACCATCACCATCACCCTCACCACAGTCACCACCACCACCACCACCACCACCACGTTTGTGTGTGGCTACCTTGCCTCTATATAGCATGGGATGAGTTATACAGCTCTCACATTTTGACAAATAGTGTCAATTTCGGAGGCTAAAAGATAAATATAGCTAATTTTTTTGGGCAACTTCACAGTCATTTATTATAAACCTTGAAAGGCTTTCCAAGGCGGTGATATTATATTCACTGAGTGCTCGAAAATCCAAGTGTATTTTTCAAAGAAAAACTCTTTGACACGGCTCAGAAGCACACATGGCGAAGTCGAACACAAAGAGAACAAAACCACTCTCCCTTAAGCCGCAGAAGTAACATCAGCATCGAGATGTGAAGGAGCGAGGGAGTGTTGGAAAGTGACGGATCCATCTGTCGTCTACCCAGCGCTGCACCGCGACGCTATCACACCTGACGCCATCGCGTCACTGTCACACGGCGCTCTGACGTCACACCATTCTCAGGGTAATCCTACAAGCCCCCTTCTTGAACGCGTTTTGACAGATGGGCTTCATTTCCACGTTTCGTTTTTGACGGATTTAAATGTATGTTCATAAAATTTAGGCTGAAATATATCACCCCAATTTAAAAAAAAAATATAATCACACCCTTATTTGTAGACATGTGGATTAAACATAAAACTCGTTTAGACAGTTTTGCCAGTGTTGGGTTAAATCCTGGCTGGGTTTACTGAGGGTGGATGTTACTAAATGGATTTCCATGCAGATACATTTCCTCTAAATTTTACCTTCTTCATTTCAGTCCCATAACTTTATATATTAGATAATCCCGGATGGGTGCCATGACGCCGTGCGAAGAAATAAATAAATAATGAGACCCATGCCAGTTTTCAAGTATTCTTAGGAGCCATACTCACAAAATACCAGCTTTTCAGTTATAGGAAGGTCAAGGTTCAAATCTTGGTTAAGTACACTTGATCTAAGCTACTATTCCTATGCGGGGACACGGATTAAGGCGTCAATCTTTTCAAGACTGGGTATACATACGTATAGTCCAGGCAGGTAGAGTCATGTGTGGTGAAAAAAAAAAAACACAAATTTTTTATCCGTGAGGACAAAAATTGAATAGATCTGTGACCTTATTTTCACCCTTCTTTAAATGCCTAAATATTCCTCTCCATCCACCTCCTCCCTAAATACAGTATAAGGGTGGAATACAAACTACCCGTAGTATCACGCCCATTACCATGCAGATAGCGGTGGTGAGATGCCGCGCGACATCCGGCCCGTGTTCCGACGACTCCACCTCACCATTCAACCCGTATTAACGCTCGCCGTACGAGTTGACCACGTCGGACCTCTGACAGAACAGCTCTCGCACCCTTCCGAACTACGTGCGCGGCATGATCACCGAGCACATTACAGCTCGATATTACAACGCGCGCTAACACTGATACAGACCAATTTCAGCAGAAAGGGCCGTTTAGAAAACACAAACAAGTTTCTATTTTGCGAACAAATTTAAATATTTTTAATATTGCATTGACCCCGCTTTGGTGGCCACATAGTCTAACGCGCTACTCTTGTGTTGGAATAGACTGCCGATGATGGGGAGATCAAGGTTCGAGTCTTGGTCGGGTGTACTGAGGGGGTTTTTCCAAATGGTTTTCCACTCTCCCTCCAAGCAAATGCGAGCACTCTTCCTAATCCTTAAAACCATTAGCGTAATTAGTATATAAGCGTATAACCCGAATGGGTAGTAAGATGCAGGGCTAAAAAAAATATTGTTATTCTGTAGGTATTAATATTATTTATCAAGAATGACAGCTGCAGATAACATAACTTGATGTATGAATATATTAAAATTGTTTTAGTAACTAACTTCTACTGTTCTTCCTATACAAATCAGTCTTCAGTAACTTTTCTAGCTGTCGGGATTTTTTTTTTACGTGCTACGCATCTTACTACTCGTGGAGGTCATCCGCATATTTGCGCTAGAGAAAAGAGAGATAATAATAGACAATTTAGGGGGAGGAAAAATCACACCAAAATACACTCGACTGGGATTCGAATTCCAGCCTTACCATCACCAGCAAATAAAGAGTATGGCAAGGAGAACAAACATTTATATTTAAAATCACACACTTGATGTTTTTCAAGTAAACTTGGATTCCTATTTTCGTAGGAAAACAGATAAAAAAAGTTAATAGATTTATGTTCACTTAGCCTACTCATATATCAGAAGATGTCAACTGCGGCTGTCACTTTTGATAGATAAAATCAATACCTATAATATAGTTTGAGTTAGGTCGAATGCCATATTTAACGAATATACATTTCTAATCCGAATTTCAAATTTATCTTCGAATCCTGAATCTCGAATCCTAATCCAAAACTTGGAAAAAAAATGAGGGACATAAGAGGAAATTTAAACATAATAGAGCAATTGAAAATACTAAGAGTAACTAAATATTAACATTATTTCTTATAAACCCATTCAAGTTAAGTGTTAAATTACTGGTCTGGGGCCTGGTTGTTAAGTTTATCCCATAATTATGATTGATTCTGAGCCAACAATAAGCAGTAGTAGAGCTCTAACGCCAATTTTACTTGAAAATTGAAAGTTTTTTTTTTTGAGGATTTGAGTCTTGAATTTGAAATTTACTCGATCGCTCAAATTTCGAATGTCGTTAAGGATTTGAGGGATTTGAGGTCTCATATATAATACCCGCCTCGGTGGCGTAGTTGGCTAATGCGCTTGTCGTGTTGAGCTCGACTGCTGAGGATGGGGAGATCGAGGTCCGAATCTCGGCCGGGTGAACTTGGGGTGGTTTTTTCCTAAATGGTTTTCCACTCTCCCTCCACGCAAATGCGGGTTTACTTCCTCTAATTCAACCTTCCCAATTCCTAATCCATTAGAGTAATTAGTACTTAAAGCGTATAACCCGAACGGGTAGCAAGACGCGGTGCTAAATATATACTCATATATAATAATAATAATTATTATTATTATGATAGTAAAATGTTATTAACAATGTCGAGATTTTGATGGCCTAGAAATTATCAAAAATTTATCTATAAAAGTACCTAGAAATTCTAAAAAATTACCTAAAATTATTATAAAAAAACTCTTAATAAATGCACACGACTAAATCAAACACGCACTTTACAAATGTAGAATGCAATGAAAATCCTTTAACAACCAAACATTTGCATTCTGTTAAATATAATATTGATTTACAAATATATGCTTTAGCTACCCCCTCCCAACGCAACCCTCTCCAGCTTAGTTGCAGTCTCTCACCAGGAATGTGTATTTTAAAACCAAAACTCACAAGCAAAGAAGATACAAAGTTCAGCGATTTTATCTTCTCATTCCGAGAACTGATTATATTAAAAAAAAAAGTATTTAAAAATTGATTTATTCAACAAGAATAACTTAAATTGGCTTAAGAATTACTTAAAAAGCCTAACAATAACTAAACAATGACAAAAAAAGGAAATATGACTTAAAATTACAAAATTACATAAAGTGACAACAAATATCTATAAAATATACTTTTCTAAGACCAGGGGATCATGAAAAGAGTTTATATACTTATGAGCACTGTATGTGTTTAAAAATAGGACATGCCATCACAATCTGGGGTCTGGTTATCAATTTTGACCGCAAAAAATGTGTCTAAATGTTCTAAAAGAGCCTTCTTTCAAAAATTGGGGTGAAGATCTTAACACACTTGACGGACTAGAACATCCTTTCAGAAACATTTGTCACGTGAATATACTTTCCCAGATTAATTCAAGTTTCTACTTGTGTCTAATTAATCCTGCAGTAAGTTGCGCCAGGAAGTTACAAGTGTGGCACTTCTCAGAGTTCTGCGCAACAGCTGCGCAAACATCTCTTGATGATATCTCCCACACACACACACACACACACACACACGGCGTGTGTGACCACATATTCACACATGTCTTTTCACTTGCGGCGGTGTAAGCCACCTTACAGACCTTATAAAGAGGGAATTAGCCAAACGGACTTCCTCAAGAAATTTCCGGGCCTTTTTTTATTTTTAGAACCGCGTTTTACTACCCTTTATGTCTATACGCGAATATAATAATTACTATAATATTTTAGGGATAAGGAGGTTGAATTTAGAGGAAGTGTAACCGCATGTACATAAAAATTAGGAACAAAACACCCTCAGTAGACCCATCCGGATTTTGAACTCCGATCTCTCAGTCATTGGCAGTTTAGTCGATTGCGAGAGTGACGCCTTAGATCATGTGGCCACCAAAGCAGGTACTAAGATTGTAGAACCCTGTTTCGGTTGCTGCATAGTCTAAGGCGTCACTCTCGTGTCGGACTAGACCGCCGATGACGGGGAGATCGGGGCTCAAAATCCGGATGGGTGTACTGAGGGTGGTTTCAATATGATTTTTTACCATCCCTCCACGCAAATGCGGGTGCACTTCCTATAATTCAACCTTACTCATCTTTTACTCACTAGCGTAACTAGTACATATGCGTATGACCTAAAAATGTAGTAAGACGCAGTGCTAAATATATATATATATATATAGTAGAGGATTAAATATTGGCCGGTTATATTATCGAATGGGTTATGGGAGAGCGGATTGGGGCGAGGTTTTCCTCTTGTCCTCATGTGATTTATCCATCCCTCTACACGATAATGTAGCGCACTCTTTTAAACAACATACCTCATCCCTGCCTCTTAGAATTATCTCTTATTATCATTGCTGTTAGACAAGAGTAATGAAATAAATGGTTCAACCCAACTGGACATACTTCCCCATTCAGTCTACTGTAGTTCAAACTAATTTTTTTTTAGCATAACACATTATTTAAATAATTATTCCTCAATCCCCGGTCCCGGCACGGATTTATCTGATTACCAAACCCTTCCATCACCTCTGACAAGACATCTTGTGAATGTGGGGAATGCCAGGCCTCCACCGTGGTTCGGATTCCACGTTAAACTGTAGTTCCTCCATTTCATCTCACAATCACCCTACCATTACATATTAGCCTAAGAGCGTATAACCCAAACGGGTAGTAAGACGCGGTGCTAATAATAATTATTATTATTATTCCTCAGAAAAAACCACAAAATATTATTTTAATAATTGTTTTGAACCACAGCCGTCTTTAGTTACATGCCGGAATACTGAAGTTTGGCAACACTGCGTTGAGGCCGGTCGGCAACACAGCCACGTGCTGTATTGTTTGTTTTTTCTGTGCTGGATGTTTGTTTTTCATGTAATTTACTTGATTTGAAATTGTATGTGGTTCATTCCTCTAATGTTTTGGGTAATATAGCAAAACATATAATAGATAAACATTGTGTGGACGTGATTAGTGATATTCAACAGCTGAAACAATTTCAGAATCTTCAGTTTTGTACATTAGTGGTCATGCTCACTACAAAGGGCCTTTTCCTTTGGAATGCAGTTAGTCCATCGAATTTTTTAGTCGGGCATGATATAGATACTAACTATTGCAATGATCTTACCAGAGGAGGACTAACTAGTCTTTCAACAACAATTTTGAGGATTGAAGTTAATGAACATTCTATAATGAAGGTTTAAATTACAAACATGTTCAAAAATAAGTTTCTTCAGTATAAACATCAGAAGCAACTTTTCCTGTGCACCCGCTTCAGTGGCCGCATGGACTAAGGTGCTGTTCTCGCAGTAGACTAGACTGCCGATGACGGGGAGATCGAGTTTCAAATCTCAGTCCGGTGTACTGTTGAGGGTTTTTCCAAAATGTTTCTCCACTCCCCCTCCACTCAAATGCGGATACACTTCCTATAAATATGACCTTCCTCAACCCTAAAACCACTAATATAATTATTACATCAGTGTATAACCCAACCGAATGGTAATACACAGTGCTAAATAAAATAAACATTTTTTTCTGTGGTAATTCCTTGCATGAATTATTTTATTTGGTGTCGTCAATGCTTGGAAATATTCTTCCTAACTACATCAAGAATAGGAATTCTAATGTCGCAGGGAAAATTATTATTCGTTAAAGAAAAAAAAGGTTTTTTTTTACAAAGTAATGTTTCAAAATTCTGATTTTATTTGACATAGGCATTAAATTATTATTATTATTAGCACCGCGTCTTACTACCCGTTCAGGTTATACGCACTTACGCTAATGTGTAATGGTAGGGTGAATTGTTAGATGAAATGGAGGACTTACAGTTTAACGTGGTATCCGAACCACGGTGTAGGCCTGGCATTCCTCACATTCACAAGATGTCTTGTCAGAGGTGAAGGAAGGGTTTGGCTATCAGATAAATCTATGCCGGGACCGAGGATTGAACCCCGGCCGCCAGCATTGAAGTCTGAAACCTTACCCCTAGACCACCAGGTCACCGTATAGGCATTAAAACCGGGACCTTTTGATTAGTACAACAATGAATGCTCTCTCTAGGACTCAAGCCAATGCCTTTTTTGTAATGTTCATCCCAATATTATTATAATCGTGTTTGTGAACGGTACATAATCCTTACATAGCAAATTTATTTTAAAATTATTATTTACATGTTTATTTGTTGTATTTTTCAACCTCTGAAATATTTTTGTTAAATGATAGAGGAAGTTCGGGTAGTATGGAATACCATTTACTTTTTCATTAATAACAAAGTGTATTTTCACATTTTTTTCATTTATTTCCATATTAAAATTATAAATAATATATTTTTAACTATTTTTAGTGTTTAAAGCAAAATTAATAACTTTTAATGTGCTTTGGGAGCACTTAAAAGAGATGAACAAATTAAGGCAATATGGAATACTACAATTTTTTTATAAAAAATTAATTATATTTACTAAAACTAACAAATGTTTCATAAGAAAGTGTAAAAAAAATCAAATATTATGTGCAAAACAATAAAATAGTAATAATAAATAATCATTGAAATAATACATTATATTAAAAAATAGTTGATTAATTAATCAGTATTAGTAATTAATTATTAAAACACAGTATTCTAAGTTTAAGCTTACTCTGACAAAATAAAGCACTTTCCAAATACTTTAAAATGGGCGAGGATTATGGAATAGTAGTATTCCTTATTGCCCGACTCGTCATTTTGGAAAACAATATTTTTGTTAGGTTATAATAAAAATTACAGTAAAATAATGTTTTAGCTCAAAGATAAGCATGAGTGAGCCTTAACCTAATGATTTTATTAGAATTAATAAGACCAATAGAGTAAAGAAATATAGCATGATAAACACTAGCTTGCAAAAGTTTTTGTGACAGCCAAATCAAACAATCAGGTTGATCGGTCGTGGTGAGGGCGTCACTAGCTGTTCGAAATTGTTTACTGTAATAGTTGAAATAGTTAACGATAGGTTGGGACACCTAACATATGAGAAACAATGGTATTCCGTATTGCCCGTCTATTCCATAATACCCGCATCTCCTCTATCCTTAAACCATGTTTAGATTAATTGTCGGTATCGTTTAAAGTGACTCATCAGTTTTTAAATGAAGAAAACAGTAAATATTCACACAATTCTCCATAAGAACCAGCGAATTGCTAGGCCTCGCGACGTCTTTACAAGCGGAACTGCCACATTTAACACACTGGCCCAAAATTAAAGACGGCCATGATTGAACACTATTAAGTTATTGATTTTAAGAAAAAATGGTCATAACTATTTTTTTTAATTGTTGGTTTACAAAAATTAGTAATTTATAAACTAACCTTAACTTTAAGGGTTAAATCAAAAACACGATTAGGTCTTAAGGTGTGACTTCTGAATATCAAGTTTGAATGATATAAAAACATTTCGGATATTTCCCAGAGTACAGACAGATAAACCAAAGGACAAACTGACAGACAGACAGACAGACATGGGGAGTCCTTAGACACATACAACTTAAAGAGAAGAGACCATCGGGAAAACCCAGGCGCAGATGGGAGGATAACTTTAGAATTGACGTGAAATAGATAGGGTGTAGTGAGGTTGACTATTTAAAGATAGGGATAGGGTGTAATGAGGTGGACTGGATAGAACTAGCTCAATAGAGGGATAGAGTGTAATGAGGTGGACTGGATAGAACTAGCTCAAGATAGAGATAGGGTGTAATGAGTTGGACTGGATAGAACTAGCTCAATATAGGGATAGAGTGTAATGAGTTGGACTAGATAGAACTGGCTCAAGATAGAGATAAGTGGCGTACTTTTGAAAGAGAAGTATTGAGCTTTAGAGTTCTTAGGGCCATAGAGTAAGTAACCCTACTTTAATTAAATTAGAATGTAAATGTTTTGTTACAGATCGTTATTTTAACGACAAATGTTTGAGAACTCCAGGAACACTATCGAGTGCGAATACATTCACATTTTTTTTTTGCCTGCCTTTAAGATCGCAGACAAGGTTTCCTGTAACCCAATAACCGTTGCCAGCGGCAGTGTGTGTGTGTGTGTGTGTGTTCAGTACTCGCATAACATGTAAAGGCACGATCTATGTTTTATTCATGAGTTTCCTCACCGAGAATAAATCATCGTGTAAACAGGTTGAAGATAAACAACAAAATAAGAGGTATTACAGATCTTAGTTTAGAGCACGAAACTAGGATATTTCCAAAGAGAACTGAAAAATAACTTCGACAATGCTTACAGGAACTATCTAAGTTACTTTCGTTTAATTGAAATAAATCTTTGGTTCTGATCATCTTGCTGCCCATTTGATGTGATTTGAAACTTGTCTACTAACCGGCCTAATAACATTGAATGAAGATGAAGAATCTGTAAAAAAAAAAATCTCTGACTAGAGTTTGGGAAGTCAATTATATATTAGAAAAAACTTATTTATGGCATTCGGTCAGGATTGAATTTCGACCTACTGAATACCGATTCAAAGCCTTAATTATAGATATGAGTGAAGAATGGCCCAGAGCACAGGATGATCCGTGGATAGCTCAGTGGTAGATAATCAGTGAGCTAGGTCAAAGGTCCCAGGTTCAATTCCCGTGTCCAGATGTAATTTTTCAATCTATTAATAATAATAATATTTAGCACCGCGTCTTACTACCCGTTCGGGTTATACGCTTTAAGTACTAATTACTCTAATGGATTAGGAATTGGGAAGGTTGAATTAGAGGAAGTGAACCTGCATTTGCGTGGAGGGAGAGTGGAAAACCATTTAGGAAAAACCACCCCCAGTTCACCCGACCGAGATTCGAACGTCGATCTCCCCGTCCTCAGCAGTCGAGCTCAACACGACAAGCGCGTTAGCCGACTACGCCACCGAGGCGGGTTTCAATCTATTAGAACCAGCACATAATAAGTAGGAAATGTATCAATTCCTCCAAAACTTCATGCGAGACCACAAGCGAGCTATACCGACTGAACGGCCGCCACCATTTGCGACGATAGTGCCAATATTCACGGGTAGAGGGTGTCATGTGGTCAGCATGTCAGCAAATCATCATGCCGTTAATATAATTTTTTTTTAGACCGGGATTGCTACTTCTTTATTCAAGTAGCTCCTCATTTGTCCTCGCGAGTCCGAGTTTGACCCGGTGTCAGGCCCACTGCTTCACAGAAAGATTCTGGTTGCACTAGGAATCGAACTCGGGACTTGTAGCCAGAAACTTTGACCAAAGAGGAGGTCTGTGTCAATTTATATTTAAGATAAAATAAATAAGCCTCTATGTGTAAGCCTTGAACAATAAAATCAATAACAAATTGCTTTAGCTAGGTTTCTGATAGTTCAACGCAAACGCGGGTACATTTCTTCAAAAAATAATAAATTTCTAATCTCTACACCATTATTGTAGATCTGCGGATAGTCCGGGCGGGAAGTGTAACGCGGATCACGGGAGGGGGAAGGAAGGGGGAGTGAACCTTTCATTTCGGTGAGCCCAACAATATTATACGCATATTTACACCAAGGAGGAATGGACGAGGAACGTAGGATTTTGAAGCATATTATTATTAGCACCGCGTCTTACTACCCGTTCGGGTTATACGCACTTACGCTAATGTGTAATGGTAGGGTGATTGTGAGATAAAATGGAGGACCTACAGTTTAACGTGGAATCCGAACCACGGTGGAGGCCTGGCATTCCTCACATTCACAAGATGTCTTGTCAGAGGTGAAGGAAGGGTTTGGTAATCAGATAAATCTTTGCCGGGACCGAGGATTGAGCCCCGGATCCCCAGCACAGAAGTCTGACACCTTACCCCTAGGCCACCAGGTCACCTATTTTGAAGGTAATGTACCCGCGTTTGTAAGGAAGGAAGAGTTATAAAGCATATAGAAGGTACCACCTTCATTACAACCAGTCAGGATTCAAACCCCAACTTACCCGTCAGTGGCAAACCAAAACCGGACGAGACAAACACCTTTGTACCCATGACCACCGATTCGTGTAGTTCCCGTGTTCAAGTGTCATTGTCCAAAATTTATGTATTACATTATTTATTATAAATAGGCGGATAAAGGGGACCGCCTTGGTAAGCGAGAAAATGCCGGCAGACTTTCAGCTCTAGAGCAATATTTATTCATACGATGTGTTATTTCAAAATATGATTCCCGCCAAAATAAAGTCAAAATATTCCGACAAGATTCTTTATCCTTAACACCCCTATTGAGTTTTATTAATAGCAAAAAACAAATGTGTGAAAATGTGACATTAGCTCAGCTTCAAAGACTTTCTAAGAATTTGCACAGCTATTAGACTAGATTTGATAAAAAAAAAACTGCTCTACATTTTGCCCTCTTTTAGCAAATACAGCAGTTTTTTGATAAGCTCACAACAGAACTAGCAGCGAGCTTTCCTATTTAACTTGGTATAAGAATTTTCATAGTTTTCTTTACTCTCTTTCATATTGATATGGCAAAGGGTGGTTGTAGGTGAAGGGTGAAAGGAAGTATAAACTTTGACAGAATAGACAAGTCTTTCCAGAAAACGGCACAGGCCATTTTATTTTAAACCATGTGGCCCGACAGCGATTGATACTCTATCTCTGAGCAAGGCACCCGCCTTAATAATACTCATTCATTGAACAGCTACATAAAAACTAAAAAGGAATTTTATAAAGTATATGTATTATTTTATAGGTATTAGTACTATCTATCAAAATTGACAGTTGCAAAACAAATTACTTTACGTGAACATACATTAATGTTGTCCTAGTAAGTTATACCATTAGACGAATAGTAACTTGAAAATTAACAGTTTAATTGAAAATTAAATATTCACTAGATAAATAAAAGTAAGCTACTTACTACACTTTTTAACTTTTTTTTACTCAGGTGAGCTCCACCGGACGTCAGGCAAACCTCAGCACGCTGTCCATCACTTTCCTCTTCAAAGATCGTATAATTGTATCCACCCCACCCTGTATAGCTATCAAAACAGTTGTTCCTATTAAATCGACGTGTAGGTCGAGAAATAAGTTGCAAACCGCAACCATGGACGAGCATGGTACCGCATTCGGTCACTGTCGAGCAAGGTGGTAAGGTTTCGAATCCCGGTCAGGAACAATGAGGGCTTGTTTCATAAATATAATTCTTCTCGTTTCTACTTCCATCCTTCATTAATCCCCGCTGATCCACCCTACTCAATCCTAGCCCTTAGATTGAGTCATAGCCTTGTGTTAAAACGTATATAGTCATAGTAAAAAAACAAAAAGCAAAGCAAGAAGCAAAGTTGATGGCGTCCTACAATACCGTACGTCAAAAAACATGGCTGCTGTTCATGACAAAGGTCCATCTATTATATCTGTGAAGAAGTGACACGACTGCCTAGCACACGTACAACTCCCGTTCGGAGGATTCAAACCACTTGATGGGCAATCATTTTTCAAACCAGACACGCACATAGATATGGAGGAGATATTGTTGGATTAAATAACTTCTCTCATGCAGGCCATTCGATACTTAATATTTTGATTACAACGGGGGGGAAAAAAAAATCCTGAAATTTATTGGAATCATCGAGCAAAGAGTTTAACTATCACCATTTGTCAAAACAGTTGAACGCAATATAGCGTCCTAGGCCGTGTCTGCGCGCAAGCTTTTAGTTTGCTAGCTATCTATATTTTACCAAACCAATGGCGTCGGGGATGAGGAAGGTAGCATCCAGATAAAATGTACCCGTATCTGCATAGTTATTTTTTTTGTCGTTACATAAAATATCTAGTGTGATGGTTTTGTCAGGACTACCCTTAGACAAACGTCTGTTTGCGGGATACCCAGTTATCCACCTCAATCTTGCCCCCCCCCCTCCATAGAAATATTAAAAAAATAATTTTAGTTTATTTTTATTACGGTATCTGACCCCATATGCCAATTTTCAGCCGTATAAATGTATCAAGAAATGCCCTAAATATAAATAATGTACATGTAATAAGGTTAGAAAACGCGTTTTTTCTT
>CABFOV010001342.1:19056-31596 GCA_902141375.1 Timema poppense
CTACAGTCAACTCTCGATTCTACGACCTTTCACGGTTCCCTAGAAAAGGGTCGTTATTTCGAAGGGGTCGTTATTGGAATTTTAACAGATTTTGTTCCACCCCTGACCTTCATACGAAAAAATTGCATTTTTTAGACAATACGTGAAAAAGTAAATAAAATAAAACCTACCTATTTCTTGAATAAGGTACTCCTTTCACTCATTTCGTCAAAATTATAAGTTCGTATCAAATAAAAAAAAATAGCTCGGGTCATCAAAAATCGTTCACAAAATCCAACCAAAAACGTAACCAAATCAAAATAACAATGTTAAACAATAGCATGGGTCGTCAAAAATTGTTCACAAAATTGTCCACAAAATCAAACCAGAATAGTAACCAAATCGAGAATCGAAATAACAATGGCAAAAGCAAGCCTGGCGCGTGATGTGGCGCTAGTTGCGCGTGGGGAAACATTTTCTTGGTTGTGGGAGGGGGTGGACAGAGTCAAGTGATATTGGCTGGCATTGATGAGGTGGTGTCTTTTTTTATACCTGACCCACCCCAGTTACTAGTAATACAGTGCTCACAAAGATAATTGCAAAGCAGTGACCTAAATAAATGCAACAAACACATTTTACAGCGATTTCCTTAAACTTTCCAATCTTTTTTCCCACATTTGTCACGGTTCCCCAAAAAAGGGTCGTTACTTCGAGAGGGACGCTATTCCCGGGGTCGTAGAATCGAGAGTTGACTGTATAGTCTATTCACCATAGGAGTGGTGGTAGCTTAGCGCTAACAGAATAATTTTATTGCAAATATTGGTTGAAATTCACTAATGTGGAAATAATTATTTTTTTTTAAATACTATAATGCCAACAAGCATCGCGGCCCCCCGCGACCACACTCGAAACAGACTTTGAATAGGATCGAAACCCTAAAATTGGAAACCACTGCATTATGTTAACAATCGATTAGTTGCTAATTTATTAACTTAGCTACCGATGTATCGAAAAATTAATTTCTAGTGTTTAAAAAAATATAGATCTAGACAAATCGATTTAAAAATTGAAAACGCTCATTACAAGTTAACACTTAAACTTATGAAACACAGTTTTCTCTAGTTATAAATTCAATTATAATTATCAGTTTATGTATTGATATGAGGCCAAAATTTTGTTGGGCCTCCGAATAAGTAAAGAAAATGAGTGTGTTTGAGGTTTAATTTTTTTTAAATATTAAACTAAAATTTAAAAGTCTGTGAGTGAGATAAGATATTGATAGTATTTCCAAATTATAATTTTAGCGAATAGTTTTTTTTATCAAATATCTTATAGTTAGTTAAAATAATTTATCTATTACATTAATACATTTTTAAATCCATAGAAGAATAGGTGAATAAGATTTATTTAAAACTTTCTATGTAATATGATACATTTGGTTTAGCTTGATTTAGCGGAGTCAACGTTAACTAATCAATAAACGTGGATTCATTGATCGCCTTAGAGAAAAGTTTCTCAAAGTTTTGGTGATGGAGCACCACAAAATGGAGGTTATCGGCACTGAAGAATCTTCTGGAGTTTGAGAGCATAGAGGGCGGTTGGTGATATCTGGAGGGGGAGGTGGAGGCGCGGTTGAAAATTATGCAAGAAAAACATACTTTTTAATTTATTCCATTTTACGGCTAAAAATACAAGACAAAAATTAGTTTATTAAATCTAACGTTGAAAAAAAATGAATATAGTTACAATTAATTAATAAGCAATCATGTTTTGATTATTTTTAATATTCCAAACCTCATCATTTGTAATAAATAATTGTTCTGATTTGATGAGTTAAGGTTGGTACAAATTTCCTTTTCTATGTGCCTCAGTGTATATCGAGGAAATAAAATGTCATTATATGGATAATTCATATATTTTAGTTTTTTGCATTTAAAACTTTTGTATTATATGTGATTAACACTCTTTAATTGAGTTTTATCCCAAAATTTACTGAGATCCTGGGGACCATTTAAAAGGCCGCCGTGGACCATCAGAGTTAGGAGGAGGCCCACAATGTTTGAGAGAAAAAGAGTTTGTTTTAGGTGTATTAGCAAAATATAGTTTTGTGTACATAGGCTCATAATATTTGTTTATTGTATAGAGGCCTGCCTTTACCTAGCTTATTTTATTTTTAAATTACAAATTAATAATATACTTTTTCTTCATTTTGAAATTTAAGGACCAGACCTTAATGGTTTTTTAAGGTAGTTCGTATATCCGCTTGACATCTTTAAATCTTCTACCACACTGACAAGTAATTTATTATTATAGTTTTGGGGATTTTCAAACCCCCCATATTATCAGTCTCCTTTCTAAATAGTAAATATTTATTTTATTATGGGGTAATCCCTCTACATTCCTGGCATATTTCAATTTTCGGCCTCACCTAAAAGGTTTTTTTTCTTTTTTACTTGCTCCTCCCTTCATATTTCTCCTTCCTTATTTTTCCCATTTAAAATCGTCAGTCTTTTTTGTGTGTTTTTGCGTGGTCTCTTCTTTATATACCTTCTTGCAAAATTTCAGTTTTTTACGACACAGAAAAGGAGTTGTGTCTATTAATTTTTGGAAATTATAACCAACCCCATTGAAACAATTCCTAATTAGAAATTTCGAATTTAAAGACGAATATGGTTATCTGTAGTTGTCCTTTTACCTGCCTGAAAATTTTAAATGTTCTACCATAAGTAAAAGTTTCTTTTTGTTCCAGTTAATAATACGCTCGCCCCTCCCCCTCCCTCCCCCCGTTTCTCAAAGTCCCCGCTCTTAATATTTATTTCGGGTGGTCTTTTTACCTGCCTGCCAAATTTCAGTTTTCTACCAGACTTGGAAGTCGTTGTTTACTATAAATTTTGGGAATTTTGATTTCTTCCACTCCCTTTTATCTAATTCACTTGTAGAAATTTCAAATTCTAAGATTTATTTGGTTACCTGGAGTTGTCTCTCTAGGTGTCTGCCAAATTGTAATTTTCTACCTCATCTAAAAAGTGTCTCTCTATATATAGGCCCCCCCATGTCCCAGGACCACAGTTTGAAATTTAGCAATTCTATATTTTTATGGATATATGGGACAATCCCGCTACCTTCCTGCCAAATCAAATTTCAAGTTTACAGGACCATGGTTTGGAGAAATACGGTAATGAGTAAGTCGGTGAGTCCAACATCTTTCTGAAACTCTCCACCTTTTTAGGGGATGAAATTTGAAAAAACCCCAAGAATTATCTCACCCTATTTTAGAAGGAAACCTTCAATTTAAATTTAAGGCTCTGTGTCAACTGCTTCAAAAGACAATTTTAAGTGAATTTTGAAAACTTTCAAAGACAAATTTCACAAAAACTCGTCTTATCTCTTGCCTAGGGTCTAAAAGTAACTTTCACTCAAAGTTTTAATTTTTCAGGCCCAGGTGTCGATACGGTGATGAATGTGTGAGTTGGTTTTGCCATATATATATATATATAAGTTATGACTCACTGACTGACTCATCAACGCCCAGCCCAAACCCTAGGACCTAAAAAGCTGAAATTTTGGACAGAGGTTTCCTTTATGATGTAAACAAGGAATAAGGCCGGATTTTTTTTAATAACAACCTAAGTAATTTTATCCTCAGTTTCCTGGATTTTACAATAGGTGGCGCGCGAGTCATTTTAAAAAAGAGAGTGAAAACGCGAACGAAGTCGCGGGCAACAGCTAGTTGTATTATATAGATCAACAGTGTTAATAAACGCTCAAAATAATACTTCCCTAAGGATTATTATATAATTGTCCTTTTCGTTTTGAAAGAACAAAAAATATTGATACAACTGTTGCCTTTTGTTTCGCTTCTGTGGCAACAAGAAATATTATAGTACATTAAATAATACATTAAAAATTGTTATATTCATACTTGTATCTTGTGGTCAACCAAAATAAATAAAATGTTTTTTTACAACTTAGAGAAAGAACCATACAAACTATTAGTTTCAAAGTACAACCTTTTTATTTTGTCAACAAATGCGCAATAACACATCCCAGTACGGCTTGTATTACGCCATGAACAGCTCTTGTTTCGGCTGGTTCACCATCTTAATTTATTAAGAGAATGCAGCCTTTCAGAAGCTCTTGTTTGTGATGCAACTTTAAATGAACTGCAAACGTCCCTTCCACAAAAAATAAATTAAAAAAATCCCAAAAGTAGTTCATATTTCAATACTGTTAAAAGGCTTAAAAGTTAAAAACCAGTTTGGGTTTGTTGTGAAAGTTTTGAGTGCTAAATGTGACAAAAACACAACACATCGTCTTGTAGATCATCTGGTTTTTTGAAATGATACATGAGAGTAGATCTGGTAAGTTTTGCTAGCTGTACAGTAAGTTACCACCATTCCTATGGCGAATGGGCTGTAAGCATCACGTGATGTGTGTATTGTATTACTTGATTTAATAATTATTTACCCGTTGACCTCGGTGATCTTGGCGTAAGGTGCTCGCCTCAGGATGCGATATTCGTGAGTTCAAGCCCAACCGGGCTTGACGGATTTGTATTGAGCGATACAAATCCGTAGCACAACTTCCTTCGGAGAGAAAGTAAGGCCGTCGGTCCCATCCATGTCAATTGTCGCATGTAAAAGTACCCTAGAAGGTATGTGAAAATACGTTTCCCGGAAACATTGGTAGGCCCTTTCGATCTCGCTCATAGAAATTCTCGTGTACTGATATAATCAGTCGGTTCAGAAATTGCACGTTAAATATCTCAAATATAAATACAGTAAATAAAAATTTATTTCCTCAAAAGAGGTTGACCTTATCGTTAATGGAATTCACATTCAACTTGAGACTGAGCTATTTCGTTACCAATGATCCTTCGAGAATACAACCTCCCACAAAAACACGGGACAAAGTATAGATAGATCAAATCTAAATATACAATAGTACCTTACAAATGACAGGAATGTTTTTATAACCATAGCCAAGGATTGAAATGAGTTTAAAAAAAATCTATCAATAACAAACACCAATATTTTTAATTAAAAAATAAAAATAAAGATATTTTATGACTCAGCAGAAATTAAATTAGTAGAGAAAAGGTGACCTGGCGGTCTAGGGGTAAGGTGTCAGACTTCTGTGCTGGCGGCCGGGGTTCAATCCCAGGTCCCGGGAGATTTATCTGATTACCAAACCCTTCCTTCACCTCTGACAATACATCTTGTGAATGTGGGGAATGCCAGGCCTCCACCATGGTTCGGATTCCACGTTAAACTGTAGGTCCTTCATTTCATCTCACAATCACCCTACCATTAGACATTAGCGTAAGTCCGTATAACCCGAACGGGTAGTAAGACGCGGTGCTAGTAATAATAATAATAATAGTAGAGAAAATATGTATCTACGCAACTTTTATTTCCCCTCTTGAACCGCATCTTACTACCCACCTGGGACTATCGACATATTTATACTTATAGGGTGAGGGGTTGGGATTTGTGCGGAGGGAAAGGAGAAAACATTTCAGTGCATCCTGTCGGGATTCGAATTCCAACCTCCACGTCATCGACAAAACTCCAATTTCAATAGGAAGGGCCTTATCTTACAGCTAGAAAAAGTTACTAGATGCTACTATCACGTATTCATACGTCAAGTCATGTGACCTGCAGCTGTCACTTATGATAGATGTTATCAACACCCATAAAAAATACTTGTAACACAGTAAAGCATGCGTCAGTGGCCGCATGGTTTAAGGCGTCACTCCCGTGTTAGATTAGACTGCCGACGACAAGGATATCGGTGTACGAATCTCGGTCGGGCGTACTGAGGGTGACTTTCCACGCTCCCTCCCCGCAAATGAGGGTACATTTCCTCTCAATTCAACCTTACTCATCCTTTATACACGAGATTAATAGTATATAGGCGTATAGCCCGAACGGGCACTAAAACGCAGTTATAAAGAGTAAGACGTTATCAATCACTGAAAAATTATGTGTTTGTATTTTCTAAAAGGTTCTTCCTTGCATTTTTTGTTTCCATTTATTTGAGTTATTTAAAGTGCACTTTCTTAACCAACAGATTAAATTGGCACACGACTTATAAACTAAAACATACACAACATCCAGCCCCCGGCCTTTAATTCATCAATGTGAAAGGGGAAACCTTCATTTCACCAATTATAAATATTTCGGCCGTGCCATGAATCGAACCCGGGACTCTTAACTCAGTAGAAAGACACGCTATTTGCAAAAATGCTACATAGTGAGACAAGTTAGATGTTTATTACTATTATTATTATTAGAACATCTTACTACCCGTTCGGGTTATACGCACTTACACTAATGTGTGATTGTGAGATGAAATGGAGGACCTACAGTTTAACGTGGAATCCGAACCACGGTGGAGGCCTGACATTCCCCACATTCACAAGTTGTGATTAATACACGTCTTGTCAGAGGTGAAGGAAGGGTTTGGCAATCAGATAAATCTTTGCCGGGACCGAGTTAGATGTTAAAAATATCAGTTGAATAATAATAAGATCGTAATTGGATACACATCCATACCACAAGATTATATTGATCTTAAATATATACGAAATAAAACATATATATATATATATCACCTGGGGATTAAAAATATACTTTTATTTACTTTTAATCAAAAGTATAATGGTAAATGTATCGAAAAGGGGAGGGGTGTAGCAGAGGAAGGGGTGATGAAAAGGACTCAACAAAAAAAAAGTCAACAGCATTAGAAATCGATTTGTTTCCCTTCCCCCTTTTCCAAACTTTTCTTTAATTAAAGAGTGTCCTTGTTGTGGCAGTATTGTCCAGCGAGGCGCGTCCCCCTCCCACGTGTGGAACTCTCTCCCTCCTGTGTCCACGTGGGTCGTTGAAAGGGTGCTATGGCTGTAGGGGCAGACTGATGATACAGCCACGAATCTCGCGGCAGTGAACGAAAAAGAGGGGAGGGGAGGGTTGATCGGGACAGAAACCCAACCGTAGGAACTTGCCTCGAAAGAATGAAAAGACAACAAAAAATTTCACACTACCCTACTCATTTGGTATATACGCGCGCGCGCGCGCGCACACACACACACACACACATATATATATATTACGATGTTGTGGTAAGTACGAGTGAGGTTTAATTTAGAAGGAATGTACCCGAATGTGCGTGTAGAAGAGATGAGAAAACTGCAGTTATAAATCACACGCGGGTGACTGGCAATTCATCTATTGCGAGAGGAATGCCTAAGACCACGTGACCGCTGATGTACAAACTATGATCTAAATTGGTCGGCCCTTTTTTTAAAAAACTTTATTTGTTCTAATTAAAACGTAAACAGCTTTGGTGACAGAGTGGTCCATTGCGCTAATCTTGTGTTGGACTAGACTTCCGAATAGGGGAGATCGGGGTTCTATCCCAGTCGAGTGTAGTGAGAGGGGTATTTACTAAATGGTTTTGCCCTCTCCCTTCAAGCAAATACGGGTGCGTTTCTTCTAAATTAAGCCTTCCTAATCCCCGACACATTGGTGTAACTAGTACATAGGCGTATGAGCCGAACGTGTAGTAAGACGCGCTAAAAAAACAAAAAAACAACGTTTATTTACTGTTTTTTTTATTATTTAGCATAGAATCTTACTACCCGTTCAGGTCATACGCTCAAGTACTAATTACACTAATAAGCTAGAAATGGGGAAGATTGCATATAGAGGAAGTGAGCTCACATTTGCGTGGAGGAATAGTGGAAAACGATTTATGAAAAAACCTCTCTAGTTCACCCGATCGAGATTCGAACCTCGATCTCTACATCCTCGGCAGTCTAACTCAACATGAAACTAGTGCGTTAGCTGACTACGCCACCGAGGCGGGTAAAAAACCAACTTAAATGTAGAATCTATGTGATATTATTTCACCGACATGGGTTGACAACATAACTATCACCTACTTGTTCAATTTCTCAAAGCAGATCAAATTACAACCAACTAGATTAAATACTTTTGATTAAGTCACCTCCAGTAAATCCGGTCGGGCTTTGAACTTAATTTTGACCTCAGGGCCTCTGAGAGGAGTTTTATAATGGGGTACAAAGTTTTTTCGGGCCTCTTTCCATTTCCCATTAATTCTGTTTAAAAAAATAAATTAAATAAAAGGTCAACTATCTAAAATAAATGCTATGGAACTCCGCAAGGACTTTCCCGCTCCACTGTTTAAAAATTGAGATATTTACTCAAAACTCGTAATATATGTGAAACGAAATAATATACACTAGCAAACCCAAGCATAAACTGCGCTATATTTACGTAAAACTTTTTTTTGACTGAAGGTTTTAAATTTTATAGTTTTATTTTTAAAGAATTAAAGTCCTTTAGTTGTACAGTATATTTGGACCAGTAAAAAAAAATAAAAATAATAATAATCTAAACTGGGTTTAAAAGGGTCAACACTTCGTATAAAAGTTTCAACTTCCGGCTAAAATTTTCGAAATTGTATTAAGGGTTGCATATCTTCAGGTCGTCGTATTGCTATTAAATTTCTCGTTTATAAATTTTGACCAACAAAAAAGGTAAATATTGACTATTGAGTTTAAAATGATAGATCATTGCTGTACAAACATTCCCCATAAGAGGTTAAAAGAAAAATAACATCTTTTTTACTTACTTACGGTAGGGAATTAGAGAATTATTGCGTTAAAACTTAAGTATTATCTCTGTACAACTTAAGCTCACAAATTTGTATTGATATATTTGCCTATATATAAGAAACTATAGGTTTTATAAAAATAAATTTAGGGTAAAAATTTTTCATTTTTAATAGTACTACAATTTTGCAATGATAAGTTATTTAGTATCTCGAATAGTTACGGAGATATGGAAACCTCCACTTCTGTAGAGTAGCCTGGATACGAATTTTAATCAAAATCGTTAGAGCCGATTTTGAGAAAATCTGTTTTTTCTCTCTTTTCACCCCTAAGGAAACTACCCTTAATTTTAGGGATAGATATACAATTCCAAAAATCCCATGAAACCCTATGAAAATTCTAAATACCAAGTTTTAGTCCGCCGATCGGTAAAATAGTTTAGGCTCTATTCCGAGGTACAGACAGACGGCATTGCAAATCCCACTTTTTCGGATTCGGGGGGGTTATAAAACGTCGAAATTCATCAACATCTTGTGTCCGATTCTTTCGACGATCACAATACTTGATCTACCTGTAAGGTAGCGAGAAAGTAAAACATAAATAAGACAAAAAAATGTTTAATTTAAAAAAAAAGGAAAACATCATAAAACAAAATAATATTATACCTCTACTAATAATTTAGTAAGTACTAGTATTTTTTTATTTATTCAGCACCACGTCTTGCTACCCGTTCGGTTTATACGTTTAAGTACTAATTACGCTAATGGATTAAGAATTGAGAAGGTTAAATTTAAAGTAAGTGAACCTGCATTTGCGTGGAAGGAGAGTGTAAAACCATTTAAGGAAAAAACCACCCCCAGTTCATCCGACCAAGATTCGAACCTTGATCTCCCCGTCCTCGGCAGTCGAGCTCAACACGACTAGCGCGTTAACCAACTACGCCACCGAGGCAGGTTGGTAAGTACTAGTAGTTAAAATGTGAATGCTAGACTGTCTAAAATAAAATGTTTCTAAACGTAGTTTCAACCCATATTATGACTCCATCATCAAAATCATAATAAAGCTTACAAACACGAGTTAAATCAAATCAAATTAATATATGAATTTTTTTTTATTAGCACAGAGTCTTACTAACGGTTAAGACTATATTGCACGTATGTACCAATCACGCTAATGAGTTAGGTATGAGTAAGGTTTAAATTTAGTGGAAGTGTACCCGCATGTGTGTGGAGGAAAAGTGGAAACCCATTTTGGAAAAAACCTGCCTAAGTACACCCAACCGGGATTTGAACCTTGATCTTCCTGTTATGGGGAAGCCAGTCTAACATGAAAATGTCGCCTTAGACCATGCGGCCATCGAAGCAGGTGTTATTAAATTACTACTCTTATTAGAAAATTCAAAATGCGATACCTTTTATCATACATTTTTATGAAACTTTATTTACCCTAGACTAAATTGCTAATTACTTTAGTTGAATAGAGTAGTACACCTAAAGTCAAGTGATTAATGAGAACTAATCACAAAGTTTAAGAAATAAAATAAAATAAAACCACGACTCAGTGAAATATTATTTTGGCACTTACATTAAAGCAAACCCTCAGCTCCCAGCTCACGCGAGATATGGGAATAAAGAAAATACCAAGATATACCAGAAATGTTTACAAAGCATTCGTATTTGAATGATTACCCGAAATTTTCCGTGGTGCCGATGGGGGATAAAGTGACAAAGTTTCTTGTTATAACTACGGTAAGTTCCTATTAAGACAGAATGAAGATTTGTACATAGTGCTTATCTGTGAAGCCATTGTAAAATGGTAAAAAAATTACCTTTTTAAATCCAGTTTTTATCCAAATATAATTTAATATTTCAAGTTTGTTCAGTATTAGGAACTTCTATTAACTCTTTATCTCCATTATTATTTAATCAGAAACTATCCATGTGCTATAGGGTTCGTGTAAATTTACGATTTCGAGCCGACTGTATCACAGAGTTGATTGGCATGTGATGCAAAAGATTTTTAAGACTAAAAACATATCTGTATTAATAATTTTGTTGTTGTTTTCACATACAGTTTATAGAATTAAAATGTCAAGGTGCACGTCGTACTTCTCAAATGATCCAGCCCACGATTGAGCTTCAAGTAGTGTTTGTATTCATCCTAAGTTGCTCCAATCCTGTCACAGTGACGAATTAACGGTCGGAACCTATTTGTTGGCGTCGATTTTTATTTTATAGTTTAAATTCTTGTGTAAACTTGACCTAAGATGTTTTAGAGGTAGCATGTGCCCAATTTAGCATTTCACTTCTCGATATAATTTTGTTTTTTTAATGTTTTTATTCATTATGTATATTGAGTAATTTAAAATTAAAATATGAAAGATTACCTTTTTGTTATTATTACTATTATTATTATTATTATTATTATTACCGCGTCTTACTACCCGTTCGGATTATACGCACTTACGCTAATGTGTAATGGTAGGGTGATTGTGAGATGAAATGGAGGACCTACAGTTTAACGTGGAATCCTAACCACGGTGGAGGCCTGGCATTCCCCACATTCACAAGATATCTTGTCAGAGGTGAATTACCTTTTTGTTAACAAAAATATTTGATTCATAAAAAACATATTTAATTTTAGTAAGGAACACTATATATACAGATTTGATAAAAATAGACTCACCAAAAAAAGAGAATTGATGCAAACTAATTTAACTTCTTAGTTTGCATCAATTCTCTTTTTTTGTTGAGTCTATTTTTATCAAATCTGTAAAAATATTTGAGGTATTTAATACTTACTTTTTGAACCTACTTATAATATCAGCGCACATCTTATAGCTAATTTAAATCAAGACAGACACAACATCCAGCCCCCAGTCGTTTACTTGTCACTGTGAAAGGGTAAACCCACATTTCACCAATGAAAGATTTTTCAGCCTTGCTGGGAATCGAGTCCGATATCATTAGCTCAGTAGACAGCCGGGCTACCAAATGAGCTAAGATCTCTGATTGTTAGCACAAGCTTGCGTTGAGTTTGGGTAGCTCTTAAGTTCATGAGACTATAACAATTTAGTTACACAATTTTAAATATAAAATAAAGGTATAAATATTGATTCACTGATTTCAAATCATTACAGTTCAATAGTTATAAGGGGTTAAACTTGATATATTTTTTATCTTCCCTTACCATTTTTAAGATCAAGTACGAAATGTATGGGGCTGAATTTTAGTGTAACTAGACTTCAAAATGAGGTGTAGGGTCTACATAGTGAAATATTCATAATATGCTAAAGAAAAATAATGTTTGATGTATAAGCAGTTTAAAAGTGGTAAAAAAACATAATTTTACATATATATATATATATAATTTTATAATACACAATTTCACTATTTAGATTTTTTATCTAACTATACTTATTAATTTTATTATTGTGTCCGAATTGTTGTTTACAAATATAAATTTGAAATATCTATTTCATGAAATTCGTTGTTTTAGATGTACCTATTGTAGAGAAAACACCGACTATCAGAACATAATATGCCAGGCTGAGGTACAGGGTCAGTGGTCGCTGTTGCTGGACTGGACTGAGACATTGCTACTTGCTATATTTTACAAGATAGCCCTCCTACCCCCACATTTGTTAAGTTCCCTACAAATATGTTATAGACTCAAAAAACCTTTGATTATTTTTATCACCACGTTTTACTACCCGTTCAGGTTATAAATTAACGTGATAATTACTCTAATGGGGTAGGGATGAGTAAGGAAGCATTTTAGAGGTAATACACCCGCATTAGCGCGGAAGAAGAGTGGGAAACCATTTATCCCGACAGTGATTCAAACCACGATACCCCCGACATTAGCAGGCAACGGAGAGTGACGCCTCAGACCATTCAGCCACTGAAGCAGCTAAAAAGGGG
>CABFOV010001342.1:34427-50432 GCA_902141375.1 Timema poppense
CCCCCCCCCCCTAAATTGATTTCTACTCTCCTCCCACGCAAATGTGGTTTTATTTTTCGAATGAAACTTTATTCTCTCTACCATATCAGGAGTCATACATAAACTTGTCCTTACCTTTTTTTCTTACCCTCCCTCCATGTAACACTACAGTTAATGGAGCTTACGCCTCACCCCTCTCTCCATATTTACGTGGTTTGTGGATAACACCCTAGTGCGAATATCCCGGAAAGGTAGTAAGACGTGATGATCACATAAAAAAATAACCTTACCGCATACATCAAGGAGCGTCGACTTAACCTGAACTTTAACAAAACCAATAGGCTCCAAGTAAAAAATAACAACAAAAAACCCTCCAACGGAAAAATATGAAATGTATATTAATATCACTGTCAATTAATACAGGGGTTGGGGACCTTTAATAAATAGTGGGCCGTATGGAAAGAGGAACTTAGTAAGGAGGAGGATTCAAATATTGGATGACTTAAAAAAGGAGAAGAAAATTCTGAGAGCAGAAAGAGGAAGGAAGCAAAGGACAGGCCGCGTTGGCGGTTTAAGTTCACTGACAAAAGGAATAGACCTGTCGTAAGACAGAACACCTAATAAACAAATCTGGTGGGCTGAATTGAATGAAAATATCGAGAAAAAAAATTCAACTTTATACGAGTATTTCTCATGTTGTAATTATGAATAGAATTGTTTGTTTGCTGAATCTTTTGCAGGGCAGATATAATCAGTCAGCAGGTTGCAGACCGATGACATTCACTCCAGAGAATCCGTGCGCCTCGCCAGACGTACTCAACTTTTCAACGAGCCATATTTCCTTCCGTTAGCTCGAACCACTCTCATATTTACTGTCCAACAAATATTGTCGAGCCACGATGAATATTTATTACGCTGATACACATATCGTGTGCGGTAATAAATAGTAGTTACCTGGCTGGCGTGTGCATCGGATGTCCTTGACTCCTATCGAATTATTTATCTTTGTGGTTAGTCTACAGTGGAAAAACTGGGGGACAAGAGACGGTGGTTTGTTTCTACAGGAGAGGGGAGGGGGAAATTATAGTCGAGCGCAGGAGCGTGCTTATTGGAGCTATTCGAATATTTTTTTTAGCACCGCGTCTTACTACTCGATCGAATTATACGAACTTACGCTAATGTGTTATGGTAGGGTGATTGTGAGATGAAATGGAGGACCTACAGTTTATCGTTAGATCCGAACCATGGTGGAAGCCTGACACTCCACACATTCACAAGTTGTGATTAATACAAGTCTTGTCAGATGTGAAGGAAGAGTTTGATAATCAGATAAATCTGTGCCGGGACCTAGGATTGAACCCCGGGCCGACACCTTACCCCTAGACCACCAAGTCACCCTGTGTTTCTATGAAAACTGCAAAAACACTTGGCTTTTAATGCGTCCCCTATACCCCCACCACATACCGATAAGAATGGACTTGCCTGTGTGTGAACATAGCTTGCATGGGCAACTTCCACTTGATAACAAAGATACCAAGCTATCTGCTCATTTTACTTACCCTCTTTACTTGCCCCATGACCGTGTAAACCCGTTAGCTCTGACAAAGTCACGTCCACCATCCTTGAGGGAATCAACATTCTATCTTACGTAACGCAAAGCTGCAAACCTCATCTTGGCCAAGAACAAATAATGCACCCATGCAGTCTACTAGTGACATTATAACAGCCATTGGCTGCGAGGGACGGATGGGGAGCGTTCAGCATGAATCATTGTGACGTCATAAGACATTGAAAGTCACGAGGTGCACTTAGAAACAACCATGGCCCAACTCAAGATGGAGAGACAACTAGAGTTTTACATTATGTATAAGTATGTGTGTGGATGTATGTAAGTTATGTGTGTATATACGTATATGTGTATGTAGCTTATGTATGTACAGTAGCCCCGTGGCTTCTTTGGTGCTGACTGACAGCTCACAGCTGACTTCTGACAGTCAACATTTAGGTATATACCTAAATTTTGACTGTCAGATGTGAGAGCTGCTAAACATATGTTTTTGCAGATCATATGGTTTGGCGTAGGGATACATAATTTGGTCTGGTAACTTTTCAAAGCTTTTAGCTGTCAGCTGTGAACTGTCAGTCAGCACCAAAGAAGCCATGGGGCTACTGTACGTAGGTAGGTATGTGTGTGTATATATATATATATATATATATATATATATTCCTCTAAAATCAACAAACCAGAAGGTGGGTTTGATGTGATTTCCATCCATCCAGAGCTGGGCATGTACTTAACATTTCGACTGGTTAGTGCTACTTGAACCATCTGGTAGGAATACCAAGAACTAGGGGAGTTCAGGAAGTGTAATGGTTTCCTGTCACCCTACGCGCATAATTTCTATGAGCGAGCTTGAAAGAGCCTACTAATTTTGCAGGGAAATGTACATTCACATACCTTCCAGGATTCCTTCACGTGCCACAATCGCCAGGGGACAGACGGTTTTACTTCCCCTCAGAGTTTTTAGTAAATGTCTCTATTTTAAGATAAAAGCTAGTCTGTGTGGTCCACCGTACCATTTTATTTACTTACTAGACCCTTCCCCCTCTCCCACCCACCCATTATTATTTTCAACACACATATTGAAGAATCACCATAGACTCTACCATAAAATATGAATTACTATCGACATTTTTATGAGGAATAAATTAAATTTTCAAAATAAATATAGCCTATGTTACTTGCTGATAATGTAGCTTTATATTGGTGAAAGAATCTTTAAAATCTGTCCAGTAGTTTTTGAGTTTATCCATTACAAACAAAAAACAACAAAAAATCCAATATTTCCTCTTTATAATATTAATTAAATGTAGATGTAGATAAATTCGTCAATGATAACAATGTGCGCGCTTATATATCAATGCTCTAGGTGTTCTGAACAACTAACTCTACTTTTACTATCATGTTGACTATATATTACCTGATTAATTGAAATTATGTTGACTTATTAAATTTATCACCTTCAGCTTCACTAAAGTTGACTAATTTTTTGTCTGTTCTATGCCTTGCTAATATCTAAGCTGGAATATGCTAGTGTCGACTGGAACTTTATTTTATTTAGCACCACGTTTTACTACCCTTTCGAGTTATACGCTTAAGTACTAATTACGATAACGGGCTAATGGGCTAGACATTGGTAAATGCCGAATAAAAAGGAAGTGGATCCACATTTGCGTAGGAAAAACCACCCAAGTTCACCCAACCGTGATTTGAACCTTGATATCCCCGTCCAAAGTAGTCTATCTCAACACGAAACTAGCAAGTTCGCCACTAAGGCGGATAGCTGGGTGTTGTGTCTATTCTAGATTTAAGTTAGTTTTTTTACCAGCTTCGTTGACTGCATATTCTAAGTCGTCATTCTCGCAAAAGACTAGACCGCCGATGACGGGGAGAAAGGGAGTCGGGTGTACTGAGGATGGTTTTTCTTAAAAGGTTTCCCCCTCGACCTCCACGCAAACCGGGTACACTTTTTATACATTCAACCTTACTCATCCCTATCACACTAGAGTAACTAATACATGAGCGTATAGCCCGAGAGGGTAGTAAGACTCAGTGTTAAAAAAATAGTTTTCGGGTAGTGTGATGATATAATCAGTCGGTTTAGAAAGTGCACGTTAGATACCTAATATATTATTATTATTATTATTATTAGCACCGCGTCTTACTACCCTTTCGGGTTATACGCACTTACGCTAATGTGTAATGGTAGGGTGATTGTGAGATGAAATGAAGGACCTACAGTTTAACGTGGAATCCGAACCACGGTGGAGGCCTGGCATTCCTCACATTCACAAGATGTATTGTCAGAGGTGAAGGAAGGGTTTGTTAATTAGATAAATCTGTGCCAGGACCGAGTATTGAACCCCGGCCGCCAGCACAGAAGTCTGACACCTTACCCCTAGACCACCAGGTCACCGATACCTCATATAGAAATGAAATAAATATTCAAATAAGATTAATAAAAATACAATATAATACATGACCTTAATTAGTACACGAAGAGTAGCTCAAAACTTTCTAAACCAACTTTCGGGAGGGAATGACTAGATTAAGCTTGTATCTTCCCTGCTCGAGTTAAATTAGTTTCCTCCGTTTCTTCATACATACTACAGATGTTCCTACGCCGAATGCCTTTGTCATTTCTCCCCTCCCTTTTTCTTGAGGTAATGAAAACTCGAAAAGACGCAGGCACGCGCAAACATGAGACGACGTGCACTAAAAACGAAGCGGCTTCGCGAAAATTAAGCCGCTGAAGTAAACGAACTATTTTTAAATTGACAAACTTGAGTTGAAACGTCCTCAGTGGCCCTTTAGGGTGTTTAAACCTTAACTTTTCAGAAGATTCGATAGAGATTTTTTTAGTAATTTAACAAATATTGGTTTTAATGTTTTAATATACATTAATTATGAACAAATTAGTAAATAAAAATCACTAAAGATCTAATTCAAAATCAATAAATAACTCAGTGGCCGAATGGTTTAAGGCGTCTCTATCGTGTTAGACTGGCCTTCTGATGGCGGGGAGATCAGGGTTCGAGTCCCAGTCGGGTATACTAAGGGTGGATTTCCCTAAATGATTTTAAACTCTCCTCCTACGCAAATGCGGGTATATTACCTCTAAAATGCTTCCTTCTTCATCCCTACCTCACTAAAGTAATTATCAAATATGCACATAACCTGAACAGGTAGTAAGACGCTGAGATAAAATAAAGTAAATGGTGAAATAACTATGTTTAGGGATGAGAAGGGTATTTTTTATAGGTAATAAGCCAGTATGTGCTGAGAGAGAGGATGGGAAAACCACATTGATAATTCTCAAATGCATCCGGTCATACTGCGAGACCTCCGATGTGATTAAAATAAATAAATTATATCTGCATTTTAAAATGTCTTTTACATAAGCTTCACTAAAATAGTTTTAAAATACAAATCTCACAAACAGTACATATTGAATCCACAACAAATCTCGAATACCATTGGGACTGTTCAGGTTTGTATTTTTTAAAGTTGTAAGCACTTAGCTAGAATAGTCGAACAAAAATTCTTAAACACCAGAAAACAAGTGAGTTTATAACGTTACTAAGGGAAACAATCCGCCAGTAGGAGAACAAACAGGGGAGGATGAAAATAAAAATGACAATACAATGTTCTGTCACGAGTTGTGAATGCGTTTAAATATTGTAGGTGACCTGGTGGTCTAGGGGTAGGGTGTCAGACTTCTATGCTGGTGGCGGGGTTCAATCCTCGGTCCCGGCACAGATTTATCTGATTACCAAACCCCTCCTTCACCTCTGACAAGACATTTTGTGAATGTGGGGAATGCCAGGCCTCCACCGTGGTTCGGATTCCACGTTAAACTGTAGGTCCTTCATTTAATCTCACAATAACCCTACCATTACACATTAGCGTAAGTGTGTATAACCCGAACGGGTAGTAAGACGCGGTGCTAATAATAATAATAATAATAATAAATATTGTTGGCCAACATGTTGTGTATAAAGATAAACAAGGCTTCAAACCTACTAACTTAATTCATTCCAATACCCAAGAAATATCCCTTGTTATTCAATACAGGATGTACTAAAAATAATCTATTATCTGAAATGTTGACGGAGATAATTTTATCATACTGGGGCATAAATAATACATCTGGAAGATGAATATTAAAATAATAATTAATTAACCCCTATGGGGTTCACCAATTTCCAGGGGGGCTAAGATCCTGACCAGCTCCACCCCTGTATGTCCATGTGTAAAAGCTGTATCCTGATTGTATACTTAGCAACGCTGCACGCGACTTTCGTGATATTAACCTCAAGGGTCGTGAAGACATAAAAAAAAACACCAAATTTGTAAGTACGCGAATCTCAAGGTTGCAACATCTGGAGAATCACTCCTATGGTACAACACAGCTGCCAACTTCAGAAAATTTGTCAACAGAGAAAACAGGGCCGTCCAACATTTTCTGAAATACATTTTGACCAAACAATATTAAATGAGAGCAATTATATAAACATTTAACTAGACATAGCCTGGATTTAATTCGCGTGGTTAATGTTCTTTTTTAAAAAAAATACCATACATCAACGAATGATATAATAAACCAAATTAACGTAAAAAAAGGAGACAATGTTTACGTTAGTTAAGACCATAGTTTGTCAGTTTTAATGACAAACAACTTTTTGGTCGAAATAAAATATTTCTTCAGTAGTTTAATTATTTACAAATAGTTATGGTAGCAGTTATTAAAAATAGGTCACCGTAGGCCTAACTAGCATAACGGCATTTTGACCAGAAGATTTCTAAATGTAAACCCAGTTTGTCGGTGTGGGGAGCTTGCACTTCGAATCCCAGTCGGGTGAATTTGGGGTGGTTTTCTCCATATTACTTATCCCTTTGATGTTCCCTCTTATCCTTAAGAAATTTATAGCCTTAGTAAAAATATTTTTTTAAAAAACCTGCATCGGTGGTCGTATGGTATAGCGCGTCACTCTCGCGTTAGGACGCATTACCAGTGACAGGGAGATCTGGGTTCTCTCTTCTGTGGAGTGTTCTGAGGACAGCTATTCTTAAATGATTTACCACTCTTCCTCCACACAAATACGGGTACATTTTATCTCAAATAAAGCCTTTATAGTCCCTGTCTCACTGGCGTTTTGAATGTATGCGCACAATACGAACGAGTACTAGAACGTGTTATTTTAAACCCCCCTTTAGGGCTATTAGTCAGTCCATAAGATTTTTTTTTTTCTTGCACCACGTCCTGTTTAAGTTATACGCCTATGTACTAATTAAACTAATTGGTTAGGGATTAGGAATTTAGAAGAGATGCACCCGCATTTGCGTGGATAACTATTCAGGGAAAACCATCCTCAGTGCACCCGATCGGGATCGAACCCCGATATCCCCGTATTCGGCAGTCTAATCCAACACTAGATTAGCGCGTTTGACCACGTGGCCCCCGAAGCTGGTCCATAATAATTTAAATCTGACAGTTATAAAAGCTAATAGATCTATATATAGTTGTATCTATATATCCATCAACTTCTATGTTACGCAGATACAGTAGAATCTGGATAATTCTAATCCACCATAATAATGTCCCATGAGGTTACTATTTAAATCAACGATAAGAAATAACATTTAATTCGAATTTCAGAAATAAATATTTTAATAATTTGAAGCCAATTTTTTTTCCACCTTCGAGCTTGAACTCATTTCAAGCCTAGCATAACGAACTTAATTAAATCACCCAATATGCAAATAATGTAAATTAACACTAGATTAATTGACGGATAGTAAATGAGAAGATTCACTGAATCCAAACAAGACCTAAAATACATTTTTTCAATACAATCAGTGAACTTGAAGAGTTTGTTTGTTGCGTCAGCATAAGCAATCCTTAACAAACTAAGGGCTTTAATTTTTTTTCGACTTAATGCCATCTAATTTGAAAAACTGATATAATTCTGCAATTTTCTCATGTTAATTTTTCCAAGTTTGTATGGTTAGTGTTTTAATTTTTTCTTGTTTTTTCATGTCTGTATATATTTTGTACGTATGTTTTATATACCGGTAGCATATATTATAAAAATACTTTATATGAAGCGTATTATGAGGTTATTGATGTATTGTTTACCCGCTGCCAAGATACTCATAAGAATGGTTAATTCAAATTTTGAATCATTCGAATTATTTTAGATCTCCCTTGGACTTTGAATCATAAAGGCTCTATCTACTCTATCAAGTTTGAAAGATAGTATTGATTCCGACGGTCCGTTTAAACGCTGGCAGCTAATGTCAATTTTGACAGTTGTAAGTTAAATTCCCACGGCTATTTATTTATGTTTATTCTACTTTTATTTCTAGCCAGCCCTAAAAAGTTTTTAAAGCGAGTATATTGAACACACTTACTAGTTTTTACCAACACTGACAAAACTTTTGACAGTTTTTCCATGTCTGAATGGCTCCCGTCATGAAAAGTAGAATATAGAAAACATTGCCAACAAGTGACATTATATTTTGTGACATTTACGTACTTAAATAATAAACTTATGGTGTCACTTGTAAACACATCACCCTCCACCCCACCCCCCTTAACCGGTTCAACTTGGTAGCTAAATTTACACATGAGTAAAGTGTCATGTGCTCCATATTATCAGCAAAGGAACTTTGACGCGCCGTTTAGTCGTCAAATGAATGACAAGCGTCGCTAAATAAAAAATATATAAATAGTTCGGTCGTCTTCTGGTAAAACACTCGGGGTCTCTGCACAAGGATGTCCAACACTGAGGAGTCAGGAGGGGAAGTGGGGGATTTAAGGTGCAATTTATGAACCAACCGATTATATCAGCCTTACAAACTAGCTGAACTCTAGAACAAAGACAACAACAGTCGGTGCTTAGCCGTTCGTTAATCAACGTTAAAGAGAAATTTCCAGTTTCCCCCTGAAAACAATTTTTTTTTCGGCCGTTCTGAGAGTTTTAACCCGCGACCCTTAGTCCAGTAAAAAGATGCGCTACTAAGGAGTTACCCGCTTCTATGGCCACTCGGTCAAAGGCGTCACAATACTAGTGGACTAGACTACCGATTACGGAGAGATACAGGTTTGAATATTGGTCGGGTGTATTGAGGGTGGTTCTTCAAAAATTGTTTTCCTCTCTACCTAGATGCAAATGCGGGTACACTTCCTCTAAAATAAAGACTTTCTCAATCATAAAACCTTCTGGAGTAGCTAGTACATAAGCGTAGCCTATAACACAAACGGGAAATAGTACGCGGGGATAAACAAAAATTAAAAATATATATTAAGAAGCTACACCAAAATCTGGTCGTGAATAATTTGAGATGGCCTATTTTGCTCTCCGGTATATATGTTGCTTTTTTGCTCGGATTGGTGGTCACGTGGACCAACTGTTAAGCTCATACAATACAGTTAAGTCTGCTAGTGACGGAGCGGTCGAGATTCAAATCCTTGCCGGATGTAATTAAACAATTTAGTTTCAACATTTGTTTCCACTTCTCTCATCGAGCGAATGCGGGGCCGTTCTACCATCCTCATCCCTCTTTATTGCAAATATGAGGATAGCCTGGACGGGCAGTAAGATACAAAACACGTAAAATAATAATAATAATAATAATTAGCACCGCGTCTTACTACCCGTTCGGGTTATACGCTTTAAGTACTAATTACTCTAATGGATTAGGAATTGGGAAGGTTGAATTAGAGGAAGTGAGCCCGCATTTGCGTGGAGGGAGAGTGGAAAACCATTCAGGAAAAACCACCCCCAGTTCACCCGACCGAGATTCGAACCTCGATCTCCCCGTCCTCAGCAGTCGAGCTCAACACGACAAGCGCGTTAGCCGACTACGCCACCGAGGTGAGTAACACGTAAATAAAAAGTAATCAAACTTGTAATATATTTTGGATAACCCTTGAAAGAATTCAAGTTCAAGAGGACACCCTTCAACCTTCGATCGTAAAAACGTATGGAAAATGAAGAGGCCTCATCAACTTGATACATTGTGAGACAATGTGAAGACTTGTTTGTTGATCGCCGTGTTGAATACCCGGGGATCCTGAGAGGGGGAAATAAGAGAGAGGAAGGGAGGAGGGAGGGGGTAGGTTATCAACCCCCGAGGTCAAAGCATCTTCTGCTCCAACCAGAACACACAAGAGACCTTTCTTTATGTGGTTCTTGCGGCTTATCATGGTGTGAACAACATATAGAGCGCTGCCACCGCGACAGTAGCCGCTGAGAGGAGACTAGATTACCACCCAGGGGTGTAACAAGACTGACGGGTCAGACCGGTGTGATCAGCCTGGATTTGGGGATGGGGATAAAACATTTCCGGAAAATTTGGAATCGTAAGATCTTCCGCAGTGGCGGCTTGCGGTGGTAGAGGAGGCACCTAGAGCCTATTATACTTAAAAATGTAGTGTGTTAAGAGACGAGTGGGGTGACCTGGCGGTCTAGGGGTAAGGTGTTGGACTTCTGTGCTGGCGGCCGGGGTTCAATCCTAGGTCCCGGCATAGATTTATCTGATTACTAAACCCTTCCTTCACCTCTGACAAGACATCTTGTGAATGTGGGGAATGCCAGGCCTCCACCGTGGTTCGGATTCCACGTTAAACTGTAGGTCCTCCATTTCCTCTCACAATCACCCTACCATTACACATTAGCGTAAGTGCGTATAACCCGAACGGGTAGTAAGACGCGGTGCTAATAATAATAATAATAATAATAATAATAATAATAATAATAAGAGACGAGTGGGTTATCATAAGGGGTCACGAGGCTGAGAAAGGGGGAGGGTTAGTTCGGAAGCACGGCGAATAGGAAGGGGGGGGGGGAGGAGACAAATGTCAGGCCAACCTTAAAATTATTTAACTTAATTTAGTGATGATACACAAATTAAGTATGATTTATGAACATAACGGGTCTACAAAGGCTCGCCTTCATTTGTTTCTTTACTACTTTTTTAGCACCGTGTCTTACTACCCGTTCGGCGTGTACGCCTATGTACTGATTACTTTAATGTGTTAGGGATAAGGAAGGTTGAATTTAGAGGAATTTCACCCGTGAGAGTGGAAAAATATTTAGGAAAAACCGCCCTCAGTGCAACCGGCTAATATCGAACACCGATCTCCCTGTCATAGTAGTCTATTGCGAGGATAGCGCGTTCGACCGTGCGGCCACTGAAGCTCGTTTGATGAGGTTTCTTGTGTTAACTCCCTTAGCAGAAATTAATCTTCAGTATAAACGTTGACATTTGAGATATTTATATCTCGATTACATTAAAGTTCCATTTAATCACTTGAAATTATTTTATAGAAATAATAGTTGAAAATTTTCAGGAAAAAATATAGAAAATCTTACGTCTCCCATCTCTAGTCGGAGCTAATTTCTCCGCAGTCCAGTCTGCTAAGTAGATGAAAGCACCGGGTTGGAGGGGAGAGGTACACAGAGCCCCCACCCCCCTTGTTTTTAGAACATTATTTTTACCACCCATTCGGGTTGTGCGGGTATACCCTAATTACGCAGTGATATGGATGAGGAAGGTTAAATTTAGAAGAAGTTCATCCGCATTCGTGTGGGAAGATAATGTAAAACTATTCGGGAAGAAGAATCCTCAGCACACCCAAACCGGGATTCGAACAAATAACACGTATTTTATGATAGCTGAAAAATAGTTTATTTTTGATAATTTGAATTTTGTTAAAAATATTTGAACGAGTTGGTTTCAAATGTATATATAAGGAGTGAGTATTGTGATTAACAATATTAAGTGTTAGTTTTATGAAGAATGGATAGTTTACTAAAAGCCTATTTCTGAACATCTTCTTCGAAGCCATTATACACAATATGAGAAAGTTTGTGCGATTGTGTTGTACCATTTATTTTATTAGTCAACCAATCGCACAAGAATTTTTTATAGTATCTACTTTATAATCTCATATATCTTTATTGATTATATTATATTGATTAACACCGAATAGCTAATAAACTGTCGGATATAATCGAGGTTCATGAAATAAAACTAGATTTGTCAAGTGGGATTCTCAATATATTTGAAAGTATTAAGATGTATTCACACTTACAGGACTGTGCGCCGGCCGTGTCGTGTGACTCGCTTCTCACGCCTGCGACCAGCGACAGGAACGGTTTCCATAGATTATGTGACCAGTTCCTTCAAGGCGACTGTGACTAGTGACCAGAGTACGCGTTCAGCGTCCCTCATTGTGTTTGCACCCACCAATGCTCCGGGAGCAGTATGAAGAGTACGCGTCCAGCGTCCCTCATTGTGTTTGCCTCCACCAATGCTCCGGGAGCAGTATGGAGAGTACGCGACCAGCGTCCCTCATTGTGTTTGCACCCACCAATGCTCCGGGAGCAGTATGGAGAGTACGTGTCCAGCGTCCCTCATTGTGTTTGCCTCCATCAATGCTCCGGGAGTAGTATGGAGAGTACGTGTCCAGCGTCCCTCATTGTGTTTGCCTCCACCAATGCTCCGGGAGTAGTATGGAGAGTACGTGTCCAGCGTCCCTCATTGTGTTTGCCTCCACCAATGCTCCGGGAGCAGTATGGTCGCAGACGCACCACCGAGCAAATGTGTGTTTCATTAGTTGTAATTTTGATGTTGTGTTTTATTGTGCTGGTTTTTAAAATGGTCCAGGATTTATCAAGAGAAGAGGACAAAAGTTCAATTTAAAAGTTGGCAAAGCGTCCCTCAATTTTCGACATATCTTCGCCAGTATACGGGGACAAACATGTGAAGGACTACACACGGAAAACGATACCAGGAAAAGTTGTCCTATCAAGTTAGTATTTTTTATTTATTGTACAACGAATTTTCAGGCAAAACATAATTTCCTCGTTAAATACAAATATCGTGTAAAAATCCTATAAAATAAAAACGCGTGGTAGAATTGTCACGTGGTAGACCTAACGCAAATTTTGAAAACGGCCGCAAATCGGACCTTGACCAGTCCACGAGTGAAGATTTGATGACCCGCATAATGTTGACATTGATTCCCAGGAGACGCATGTAGATCCACCAGAAGGAAACGAGATTCTCACCCAAAGCGGTACAGAGAATCCAAATGTCAAATCACTGACAGTGGCTCCGCCCCCCCCCCCCCCCCCCCCCCCCCNCGACATCCAAACCTGTAGACTGTGGAATAAAGAAGAGGAAACCCAAATACGAAAACCACTATGACCTCCTAGATGGGCAAACTGAATGATGCAGTGAAGGAGAATCTTCAAAGCGTAGTTAATTTATCAGTAAGGTATTGGGAGCTCATGAAGATCATGTCGATGTTTTTTTTAAAGCATTGCAGTGTTCGCGAAAGCCCTGACTAAGCACCTAATCAATCAGGCTAAAATGAGAGCTTTACAAATGTTGACTGATCTGAAGTATGGATGTTCCTCAACTTACCAAGACCTTTCATACCAGAGTACACCCATTCATTCCCCGTACACCAATAGTGGTACTCTCACTTCTGGTATGAACGCATCATCATCACCCCTACTAGAAAATGTCACCCCTCAATACCGACCTTATAATAACTTCGTCTTTGAACGTCTCAATAATACAGGTTAGCTTGAGAAATCTTGCAATAAATATGTGTACATCATTGATTAAGGAAAGGTTAATATGATGACGCGAGATACCGTAGTATTCAGAGAGAGAGAGAGAGAGAGAGCATGATAGCAGAAGTACAGTTTCGTGAGTGTGACTCAAACCAAGGTCTTACAACTCATACAAGGTAACTCATATGGGAATGACCTGTTCAAGATTGTTTGAAACACAACACAGTCAGCGTGAGTGTGAGTGAATCTTACTTTAATCAAAAGTTAAGTTGAAAGAGATATCTAAATTTAAAAATATTATTATTATTATTATTATTATTATTATTAGCACCGGGTCTTACTACCCGTTCGGGTTATACGCACTTACGCTAATGTGTAATGGTAGGGTGAGTGTGAGATGAAATGAAGGACCTACAGTTTAACGTGGAATCCGAACCACGGTGGAGGCCTGGCATTCCCCACATTCACAAGATGTCTTGTCAGAGGTGAAGGAAGGGTTTGGTAATCAGATAAATCTTTGCCGGGACCGAGGATTGAACCCCGGCCGCTAGCATAGAAGTCTGACACCTTACCCCTAGACCACCAGGTCACCAATTAAAAAATAATATGAATAGTTATTTAAAATTAAATACACCGGTGGAATAATTAGATAGCTTAATTTTCATATTTCTTCGCAACAGATACATTTTTTTAGTAAAAATAATTATTGTGAATGGAAGGATTTAAAAAAAAAGTTATCTGTATACTACATATGAATAACATATTTTTTTAATAAGTCCATGCACAGTAATTATTTTTATCGACAGTCTTTTTTAATATCTCCTGAAAAAAAATGAAGTTGTTTCACTATTGCACCAAGGTCTTCAATTACTTTAAAATATACTTTAGACAAACACAAATTATACAATGAATTAGCGAGAGAGAAAAATGTAAATGCATCGAAAGATTTTGGCACAGTTTATTTTGTTTTATTGATCGCTTTGTTACAAGGGACAAACAAACATTTACAAAGAGCCGAATTTATACAAACGTAATGTGAGGTAATCAGTAGTGGCGGAACCTGCGGGCGGGTAACCCTGCCTGGAATAAATACCTCCCTGTCTCCTTGAAATAAATTCACCCTTCTCTCAGTTTACCTCCCCTTCTGAAACACTTGAAAATGTAGCCAAAAGAAGGCCCTGAATAAGTAATAAGGTTTTGTTCAAATACATTTATTTGAAAGCTACTTTGGCGATGGTTTGATTTAAGGCAATATTTTGTTATACTTGACATGATGTTAGCTTTCAGTGATGCAATTTGAATGGAGTCAGGAGAAGAAGTCTTCCCTCATCCCCGTTTCTGTGATTTGTGAAGGGAAATATGGTTGATGTACGAGTATTGAACATCTATCTCAGATTTACTATATACATTTTAAAGTCTATTTTTACCGGTAGTTTGACATCTACTTACTATGATCGTAATTTAATGTAAATTTCAGTTGATGTACCAATCGTTCAATAAGCCGTGTACAAAAAAACAGGGTTATTTTTTGTTGTGGGTAGGTGAAATACGCATAGTCATAAAGCCTCTCCAAATATTTGGTGGACAAGTGCTTGTCAAACATTTTAAAACCATGACCTAATTTTTAGGACAAAAAATATTCGCTACTCACCTAGCCTTAATATACATGGGGCAAAGAGGGCTGGACTACATTTTAAAATTAATTTTCTACAACTTTTTAAATGATTTTATTGTATCAAATAATTTCTAAGTTTTTAAATATCAAAAGTTTTACGACCCACAGTTTTGGGAACCACTAAAGGCCCTTGACTTTTTTNTTTTTTTTTTTAAAGTTTGGTTATGTTTGTGGAAGGACACATCAAACCTAGCTACCATACAAAACAATCCTTCTGGAGTCACTCAGATTTTAAAATAAATCCTACTGGCTTGGAGGACTTTGCCTCCAAATTTCCCGTGCCTGCTGGTTTTATTCACAAATCCCCCCTTCCTAAAATAATAATTTAAAAAAGTCAAAATTTAATTTTTCTTCCATCACCATTTCGACCTTATTGGTTTTATTTGTGTGGTTAGTTTCACCCGCCGTTATTGCCCGCTAAAACTAAGAGCATAATAATATAAACGTAACGGTTTGGAAAAATATTTCAGTTATGCTTCCACGTCTTACTAACTGTCCGGCCTATCTACATATTTACACTTTGCGGAACGTACCAATGATACAAACAAATGTAGCCACATTTGCTTGGAGCTAGAGTGAAAGCCCACTAATAAAAAAAACACTTCAGTATACACACTGCTAGGATTCAAACCCAGATTTCCCTGCCAAAGGAAAACCAAACGAGATGAGGGTGACGCTTTTGTCCACCACGAGCTATACAGGCGCGTATTATTAAAACTTCTGGAACCTGAAATGAAATTTAAAACCTTTAAGATGAAAGGTAAGTTTTTTTCTCTCTCCCCTAAGTGATGTCTGTTCCCAATCTTACGGCCAGACTTTGAAACGTGTTGTGTGTCCGTTAAGTCAGTCAAAGTTGTCGTGTGATACCCTTGAACCTCACGTCAATACAGGAAGCCATCACCATCAGCTTCTTCCGCTTAGTTGTTTGTTTTAAATGCATCTATTATTTTCTCAAACATTATAAATCAAGTCATGAAAATGAATAAAATCCATAATACATTTAAAAATAAACGGTACAACACAATCTCACATACTTTCTCATACCCACCTCGGTGGCGTGGTTGGCTAACGCGTTAGTTTCGCGATGTGCTAGACTGCCGAGGACAGGAAGATCGAGGCTCGAATCTCGGTCGCGGGTGACCTAGGGAGGGGGGGGGGGGCGGTGTTCCCTCAAATAGTTTTCCATTCTCCTTCAA
>CABFOV010001342.1:50813-62529 GCA_902141375.1 Timema poppense
CCACCGTGGTTCGGATTCCACGTTAAACTGTAGGTCCTTCATTTCATCTCACAATCACCCTACCATTACACATTAGCGTAAGTGCGTACAACCCGAACGGGTAGTAAGACGTGGTGCTAATAATAATAATAATAGTAATAATAATAATAAATCACACATTTGTAGCCGGTGATTTCCGCACGTCCATCATAGACTCTGCCTTAAAATATGAGTGAAGAATGACCCTGGGCACGGGAAGAATCCTGGATAGCTCAGTGGTGAGAGCATTGGCGTAATAGGCCAAAGGCCCCGGGTTTGATTCCCGTGTCCAGGTATCATTTTTCAACTCTCAGAAAAAATATCAGTATATTATACACCTTACACAAGCCTTGAAAAAACTCTACAAAATGAAATTGATACCAGATGGGGAGGTCGGGGTTCTTATCATGCCTGGGTGTACAAAGGTGACTTCTACCTAAATTGTTTTCCCCACCTCCTTCCCGCGAATGCGGGCATAATTCCTCTAAAAGCCTCTATAACAGTATGTTGCGATTGGCATCATAGTTTCTATGATGTCGTTTTCCACCACGTCTCACTTTACGTTTATGTTTTAAAGATGAGTAAAGTTCAATTTAGATAAAGTAAGCCCGCATTTATAAAACAAATTTATAAGAAGTCATCCTCGGTACATCAACCGGGATTAGAACTACACTCACATCGGCAGGCTAGTCTATTTCAAGAGTGACGCTTTTAGAGCATGCGGCCACCGAAGCTGGTTATGAGCCATAATAAAGATAAAGATTCCAAGATTCCTACAGCAAATATATTTTTTAATTTATCTTTTTATCACCACGTCTTACTACCTGATTAGATTTCACGCCTATGCACTAACCACACTAATGTACTAGGGATTAGGAAGGTTTAATTGAGAGCAAGTGCACCCGCACTTGCGTTAATAGAGTGTGGAAAATCATTTACGAAAAAAACACCTCAGTACACCCAACCGGGATTGAGCCCCGATCTCCCCGTCCTAGTCTAGTCTATTGCAAAAATACTGATTTGCTTTTAATCTAGTCTCGGGGTCAGCAGTGACCAAAAGGGTGTATTGTTTTGGTTGGACTGAAAGAGTGGGTTGGCCCTTGTCTTGAGCGTGTACACGGAACCTAAAATAAGTCCAGACAACGACTTCCGCGTCCTTAACGGCCACTTCACCCAACTTGGCGTCGATCCTCACACGCCACGGACATAAATGGGACGTCCATAGTTTGGAGGAAGTGTGAACGACGTCGCTATCGGACCACACACCACGAGGTCGCCGTCAAGTGGCACATCGCACACGTAACGGTTTAACGGCGTGGGTGGAGACGTAGAATAGCGTTATTACCCTGCACTCTAGCTAGATTGAGACTTCACAATCATGCAACAAAAAATAACTAGCCAATAAAAGAATATATTTAAATTTTCATTTGGATGTAAATTTTAAATGACAATTCGCTTAATGGAATGCAAATCACAGCGGTTAAGGTAGGAGTGTAGGGCACGCAAGCTAAGGGCTGTGTCTTTG
Source organism: Timema poppense (assembly GCA_902141375.1). NCBI lineage: Eukaryota > Metazoa > Arthropoda > Insecta > Phasmatodea > Timematidae > Timema > Timema poppense. The sequence goes on from CABFOV010001342.1 coordinate 52,357, forward strand.
CAGTTTTTATAGCAAAACATTTTTTTTTACCAAAATAAATCAAATATTGCTCCAGTAGAAACAGAGTTTAATTTTTTTCACACGATGATTATCTATCATGAGCAAAGCATCATTAGATGAACAACTTTTTAAACGAAGAAGAAAAATTGTCATTAGATTCTAGGACACCCTTCAACAAATATTCAAGAAATGTTGATGTGAAAAAATTTAAACTCTATGTTTGTAATGAAGCAATATTTGATTTATGTGAATGTTAGGAATGCCAGGCCTCCACCGTGGTTCGGATCCCACGTTAAACTGTAGGTCCTCCATTTCATCTCACAATCAATCACAATCACCCTACCATTACACATTAGCGTAAGTGCGTATAACCCGAACGGGTAGTAGGACGCGGTGCTAATGATAATAATAATAATAATAATAATAATTGATTTATTTTGGTCAATAAAAATGTTTTGATATCAAAACTGCGATAGCACTGCCCTTGACTCATTTCTTTTAACTCTACCACCTTAGTTACGTGATTATGCCACGACGTTGGGCATGCATGGTTTGCCAATGAGGAAAAGGTTGGGGTTAAAAAATCCTGGTAGGGTGTACTGAGGGAGGTTTCCCATATTTCCCTCCACACCGATGCCGGTATTTTTTCTTTAAGTTTCACCGTTTTCTCATCCCTACACCATTAGCGTAATTAAAACTAGGATAGCCAGTACGGCTAATACGATGTGTAGCAAGAAAATATAATTTACTTTTGTCCATGCTCCGGATCCGACCTACCCGCATACTTTACACCAATTGGGCTAGAGATTAGTAAATGCACCCGCATTTGCGTAAAAAAAAAAGATGAGAAAATATCTAGGATTAAAAAAAATCTTAACACCTGATTGGGATTTGAGTTCTGGACCTCTCTGTCATAAGTGAATCAGACAAGACAAGATGGATGTCTTTATTGGTGACAAGAGATGAGTAAATTACCCTTTACACTGGGCGTGTAAGACTTGTTTGATCAAAAAGAACACATTCATGATTGAAAATTGAAAATACTAAGGGGATCACATTTCTGTAAATTCAATACATTGCAACAATGTTTAAATAAAAAAAAAGACTTAATCTTAATATCCTTATTCTTACAAAAATAAACATTAGGGCCTAAATTTAATTTTAGTTCTTGTTTTCTATTATACCCTAGAAATTATTTCTGTTTTACAGCAACTGTATGAGGGTTAAGTTTTAAATCTTGTGTTGAAGTCACTTTCATTTGATGGCAAATACATGTCCGTAAGCTGTGATCTGCCGGGTGTTTGTTACTTTTCATAAGGGCGACCGCACGCGACAGTCAGTCGGTGGCAGACCATTTGATCGGTCGAAATGTTCACTGTAGCTTCAAATGAGGCTCAGCACAAGAGACACTAAGCCTACCAGAAAAAAAAAAGATGTGACATGTTTAATTTTTTAACCGATTTCACCCATACCCGATCGTCGGTTGCTTGTTGGCGGTGAAATGGTAATCCCTTATTCAAGCGTGGACGCGCAGAAGAACTACAAATAAATCTGACCGACATTTTTGTAGTAGCGTGTGAGGTGCGCGCGCAGCCCCACGTGATGTGTTAACTGTCAGTTCAGAGCACCCGGTACACTCGCGTGGGTCTTCTTTCTTTATTTCCCCAAAACAAATTATTATTATTATTATTATTATTATTATTAGCACCGCGCCTTACTACCCGTTTGGGTTGTACGCACTTACGCTAATGTGTAATGGTAGGGTGATTGTGAGATGAAATGAAGGACCAAGATGAAATGAAGGACCTACAGTTTAACGTGGAATCCGAACCACGGTGGAGGCCTGGCATTCCTCACATTCACAAGCCCAAACAAATGATTGAATGAGTCGATATAAATTCGATAGTAATTGAAATATTTCTCAAAGTAGGAAAGTATATTCTCAAACAAAATATGAAAACGCCCTTTTAATAACCACTGACTGTTTATATAGGGTGAACTCATGTGAAGTTCGCGGATGTATGCCACGCGAGGGGTGCCATATGAAACATTACCTATCACAGATATATATATATATATATAGTTTTTTATTTAGCACCGCATCTTACTACCCGTTCGGGTTATACGCTTAAGTACTATTATTGATGAATCAAAAAGCCAAAGCTATTATTGATGCTTTTTAGTGAGGATTACTCCATCTATACTTCATTCAGGGTAGGAGTTTACCTCTGAAAGTTCTTGTTTCCTACCAATATCCTACTATATAATAGATTTCTGGTAGGGGAAAAAGGCCTTTCAGAAAACAATTTCTACGGTGAATGGACTTTAACAGCAAGACAAGTTACTATACTTCATTCACGGTAGGAGTTTACCTCTGAAAGGTCTTTTTTCCTACCAATATCCTACTATATAATAGATTTACTGGTAGGGAAAAAGGCCTTTCAGAAAACAATTCCTACCGTGAACGAACTTTAGATATCATATTCCCGTGTCCAGGTGTCATTTTTCAATTTTCAGAATATGATACTATTACTAAGCTAATGGGTTAGGAATCGGGAAGGTTGAATTAAAAGGAAGGGAATTCACATTTGAATGGAGCGAGAGAGAAAGAGAGAGAGAGAGTGGAAAACCATTTAGTAAAAAACACCCGACCGAGATTTTAACCTCGATCTCCCTATCCTCGGCAGTCTATCTCAATAGGAAACTAGCGCGTTAGCTAACTACACCCCCGAGGCGGGTCACCATCATCATCAAATATATTGTCTGGCCCCACGGAAGGTATACAAATGTGACCTCCCGTCGCCCTAGTTAATAATAATGGAATGTTACTGTAATTTTGCCACGCTTGAACACTAGGTACACTTTATCATGAAAATACCTGGTCTATAAGTATGATGGATTTATTCAAATAAAATGGCACACGATCGCACAGTTATACCGAAAAGATACCAATACGCGGCAGCGTTAAAGTTTGAAATTAGGATATTAGCGAACCTGCGAACCTTACCTAAAGCGGGGTTGTAGGCCAAGTGAAGCCGGAAGAGAACTTTTCCTTGGTTATATTATTTTAAGAGAGCATCTAAAATCTTTCATGCTACTACACCATATTACATAAGATTTTGAAATGAGATGAAAAAAAAGTACTGGAACAGATAGCAGGGAGTGCTTTGTTAATAATAAGGGGTGCTTAGACCTGTATTCAAAAGCTCAGATTTTACGATGGCGACACGGACACTTGTCAACAATATAAAAAATAAAATGATTACCTAGGCTTGTTGAATCAGGAAAAAAAAAATATTTTTATAAATAAGGATTCAATAAGTTCAATATTATAAAATTGTCGATTAACTTGAAATGTATTAAGGATGGCAACTTTTGATTTGGAATAATATGAAAGGGGGAAATCTACATCATTAAACCCGATACGTCCAATCTACCATATTTTTACGATTTCTTATCAATATCGCTGAGCATCCCAATCTTTGGAAATGCACCAACATCGACTCTTCCATGGCACGCATCCAAACACCACCACCGCAACCAATAAAAAACTGAGGGTGGTCGGTTGCGTGTGAGGGTGCTAGTTGTCTGCCTCAGATGTCTGACAGACTGTCAGCCGCTAGTTGTCTGACAGACTGTCAGTCGTGTGCGGCGAAATCGCCTGCCCCCGAATATATGTCGTGTGCGGTTGCCTTAAGAGAAAACAACTGTCTATACACTGGTGTGCTGTCAAATATTACACACAATGGGTTTGAAAATTCAACCATTTTTGAGAATCGCTCTCTTGTGAGTCAAAAGTAAAATTGGCTACACCAAACTCAATTGCTAAATTTCTCCAAATAGTGGCCCATTTCCAAATGTAATCATCTCAAATTTAGTTTTTCTAGAACGTATATGGTGACCTGGTGGTCTAGGGGTAAGGTGTCGGGCTTCTGTGCTGGGGGTCCGGGGTTCAATCCTCGGTCCCGGCACAGATTATTGTGAATGTGAGGAATGCCAGGCCTCCACCGTGGCTCAGATTCCACGTTAAACTGTAGGTCCTCCATTTCATCTCACAATCACTCTACCATTACACATTAGCGTAAGTACGTGCTATACATAATTTTAGTATGCGGAGTCTTTTGTTTACACCCTAAGAGTCTTAATGCGTCATGAACAGAGTAGCAGAATATTTAGTAAATTTAAAACCTTATTAAAATATTATATCCGCTACTAAATGCGTTTTGTATGTTAATGTATCAAATTATACATGGTCGCAAAGGTAACTCTCGTTTTATACTAGACTGCCGATTACAGGGAGATCGGGGTTTGAATCTTGGTCGGGTGCACTGAGGGAGGTTTTTCCAAAATTGTTTTCTACGTTCCCTAAAAGCAAATGCGGGTATACTTTCTTTAAATTCAACCTTACTTGTCTTTAGCTCATTAGCGTAGTTAGTACATACACGTAGAGCCTGAATGGGCTGTAAGAGGCGGTGCTAAAAAAAAACCTATAATAACATTTTACTTCACCTCTGACAAGACGTGTAATAATCACAACTTATGAATGTGTGGAATGCCAGGCCTCCACCGTGGTTCGGATCCCACGTTAAACTGTAGGTCCTCCATTTCAATTTCATAATCATCCTACCATTACATATTAGCGCAAGCGTGTACAATCCAAACGGGTAGTAATACGCGGTGCTAATAATAAGAATAATATTTGAACCTATATACTTTGACCCTAATGGTGTCTAAATAAATGGGACAAGATAAAAAAAAAGATAGCGAGCGAATCACCATACTCCTACTACGATTGAAATGAAGGCCAAGCTGTGTATTTATTCCTGTTCTGAAAACAAACATATCGTTGTGCCATCCTCAACTAAGTATAGAGCACCGTTTCCTGTCCATTCAAGGCGCATAGCTTGATAACCTCTAGTTTGATAACTATGATTAATTTTGTTGGTCGCAAAACGATCGAATGATGCTCTTGATACTTACGGAAACTATCGTTCATTTGTACAGAAAAAAATATAGATTTTATTCAAAGTAAAGAATTACAAAGTGTTCCTTGAAACTGATTTTATGTAGTCGACCTCGGTGGTTTTGAAATAAAATGCTCACCTCAAGACCCGATGATCGGGGGCTCAAAGCCAGACGGACTCGACGGATTGTTCGTGAGCGATAAAAATCCGTAGCACAATTTCCTTCGGAGGGGAAGTAAAGCCACCGATCCCAAGTAAATTGTGGCATGTAAAATAACCCCGGAAGTTAAGTGAAAATACCTTTCCCATCAAAATTGGTAGGCCCTTTCGCTATCGCTCATAGAAATTCTCATGTGCTAGTATAATCAACCTAAATTAACCGGGGTGGGGTGGGGGTGGGTGTGAGACCGGCTCTGACCATTTGAATTCCGACCACCCGAGTCAGAATCAAGAACGCAGACGCTGAGCTGATTCTTAAAATACAATGTATTAAATTTAATATAAAATACATTTTAATTGAAAATATAAAGTCAAGATTACGTGTCGATAGTGTTTGAATTTTATTTATAACGGGTTGTTTATATTATACTGCACCTCATTAAACGAATCAAACAATAGGTGTAATTATTGTTTATTAATTGACAGTATTCTAATTACGCTTCCAGAGATTATTGCGTCTCGTGCAAAGGAAACAACGTGACCTTGGCCAGTCCGACATATTTAGCCTCATCTTGACCGGATGAATCTGAGAGTATTACAGAAGAGCGGCGATAATTCGAACTAATTGAAGATCAACCCAGTAAGGATTAGCGATTTGTCCGTATTTTCAAAAATATATCACAAAAATAAAAAAATAGGCAAAGACGGGAGGGGAGGGGGGGGGGGCGACTCACGAAAACTCAGCGTTAAGGTAAAACATTTTTCACTTTATTCAAACAGCTAACTTACACGTTTTTTCGTTGATAAATATCATACATTCTTAAGGCAAAAATCTAACAATGAAAAAAGTCTTCAATTTTTTTTTTCATTTTTATAGCAAAAAATACATCCTTAGGGAATCATGTTTAATTTATAATTTAGTTAGGCCTATAAATAAATTATATGAGGTACTTAATTATTAACAAACAGTTAATATTATAGATAGGTTTAATTACAGCTTCATATTAAAAAATATATTTAATTGCGTAAGTTGATACCCCAAATAAAACATATTAAGGCTTGCGACGACTAATTCTTAATTTAAAATGTATAATCTTTATGAATTAAAATTACTTTTTTTAAATGAAATAGTATTATTAACTATTGTTTTCAATATGTACAAAAAATATTAACGAGTACCCAGAGTGGCTAAAAAAACGTATAGCCTACTTTAATATTTCCTTACTTCTTATAGACTTCTTAGATAATATTTTTCAAATTTTCGCGAATTAAAATTTTTCCAGTTTTCCTTGTTAAATGACCATATTGCCGTTAATTGCATTGATCACGTTTATAAAAAAATTTACCATCTAATAAAGCTCCATATATTATATGTTACATTGTATGAACGTAACACAACAAACAAATACACTATAGAACGCCATACCTACGCAATGAAATTTGTTAACCTGCGCGAAACAAAATCTCCCACTTCTGTATGTATGAGTGGGAAATTAATGTTTTTTTAAACTAAATATTTTTTTTACTCCTTGAGTTTTCCTTTTTCTTTTCAAATAAAATTCCCTGACATTTCTCGATTTCCCACCCCAAAGACATGTGAACCTCGCCAAGAAGCGCCGGAATACTTTCACAGAAATATCACATACGAGATGAAACTCTACCAGTTTTTACACTTGTATTGCACACGTGGGCTTGAAAGGCGTTTCAGAAGAGCCATTCAAGCATATTCATTAGGTTAGTACATGAAATATGGGGGGGAGGGGGGGGACATTTTAGGGGTGGGGGGGTATATGGAACTTGAGTTAAGGCCAGTGTTTTTGTAATCTTTTTAACAAAACCTTTTTATAGTCAAAATAAATCAAATATTGTTTCACTATAAACATGTTTCATTTTTTTTTTCACATGGTGATATCAACAGTTGTTGAATATCTATCAAGGATGTTCTGAAATTTAACGACAACCTTTTCTCTTCATTTAAAAAGTTTATCATCTAATGCCGTTATGTTCATGACAGATATTCAGCAACTGTTGAGTTGGTATCACCATGGGAAGAAAATTAAACTCTTATATTTGTACTGGAGCAATAAAAATGTTTTGCTATAAAATAAACACTGTAAGAACACTGACCTAACTCGCGTTCCCTGCACTCCCACCCTATACACAACACACATACCCCTCTCGACACCCATAACATTCTAAAATAAACCGAGGGAAATACAATCAAAGGCGGGGGGAAATGTTGGCGGAGGTCCTACCTTATGAGCGTGAATTCAGTCACTTAATGACGATAGGGGTGGAATCCATTCATAAGGGTCGCCGTACCGTACAAAAATATAAACAATGCAACATCAAAGACAATCAAAATTTAATTCGGGCTCAGGGGAACAATGACTAACACAATAGTGTAGAAAAACCACCCAACCCCCTCTCCCAACCTCCCTAAGGGCACATTATCCACCGTCCCTCATAATCATGTTTTCAAACAACCGCCCTAGTATTGGGGGCGACGCTAGGGTACAGTCTGGTCACATATTGATTGGGTCACAGCGTCTCACTATATATGTTTTAATAATAACTAGAATTAGGTCCACCCCTATACTCAGTTAACTCCTGCACTCAGTCCCCCCCTCTACTCAGTTAACTCCTGCACTCAGTCCACCCCTCTACTCAGTTAACTCCTGCACTCAGTCCACCCCTCTACTCAGTTAACTCCTGCACTCAGTCCACCCCTCTACTCAGTTAACTCCTGCACTCAGTCCACCCCTCTACTCAGTTAACTCCTGCACTCAGTCCACCCCTCTACTCAGTTAACTCCTGCACTCAGTCCACCCCTCTACTCAGTTAACTCCTGCACTCAGTCCACCCCTCTACTCAGTTAACTCCTGCACTCAGTCCACCCCTCTACTCAGTTAACTCCTGCACTCAGTCCACCCCTCTACTCAGTTAACTCCTGCACTCAGTCCACCCCTCTACTCAGTTAACTCCTGCACTCAGTCCACCCCTCTACTCAGTTAACTCCTGCACTCAGTCCACCCCTCTACTCAGTTAACTCCTGCACTCAGTCCACCCCTCTACTCAGTTAACTCCTGCACTCAGTCCACCCCTCTACTCAGTTAACTCCTGCACTCAGTCCACCCCTCTACTCAGTTAACTCCTGCACTCAGTCCACCCCTCTACTCAGTTAACTCCTGCACTCAGTCCACCCCTCTACTCAGTTAACTCCTGCACTCAGTCCACCCCTCTACTCAGTTAACTCCTGCACTCAGTCCACCCCTCTACTCAGTTAACTCCTGCACTCAGTCCACCCCTCTACTCAGTTAACTCCTGCACTCAGTCCACCCCTCTACTCAGTTAACTCCTGCACTCAGTCCACCCCTCTACTCAGTTAACTCCTACACTCAGTCCACCCCTCTACTCAGTTAACTCCTGCACTCAGTCCACCCCTCTACTCAGTTAACTCCTGCACTCAGTCCACCCCTCTACTCAGTTAACTCCTGCACTCAGTCCACCCCTCTACTCAGTTAACTCCTGCACTCAGTCCACCCCTCTACTCAGTTAACTCCTACATTCAGTCCACCTCTCTACTCAGTTAACTCCTGCACTCAGTCCACCCCTCTACTCAGTTAACTCCTGCACTCAGTCCACCCCTCTACTCAGTTAACTCCTGCACTCAGTCCACCCCTCTACTCAGTTAACTCCTACACTCAGTCCACCCCTCTACTCAGTTAACTCCTGCACTCAGTCCACCCCTCTACTCAGTTAACTCCTGCACTCAGTCCACCCCTCTACTCAGTTAACTCCTGCACTCAGTCCACCCCTCTACTCAGTTAACTCCTACACTCAGTCCACCCCTCTACTCAGTTAACTCCTGCAATCAGTCCACCCCTCTACTCAGTTAACTCCTGCAATCAGTCCACCCCTGCATTCAGTTCACTCTTGTATTCAGTCCACCTCTCTACTCAGTTAACTCCTATATTCAGTCCACCCAGCAGGGATTCGAATCTCCACATCCCATCACCAGCAAACTATACTAGATGGGTGTGCGTGACATTTAGTCCGCCTGCCCACCGATGCGGGTCTCGTTAATATTACTAACGTCAGAGTCCGTCAGCTTAGCTCAGTCGGTTAAGAGTATCCGCCACCTGAAATAAGGATCACTGGTTCGATTCCCGGCATGATCGACACCATTTTCGGTGGTATAATGTGGGTCTCCCCTTTCAATAGGATGAATTAACAGCTGGGGGCTGGGTTGGGTCTCTTCTAGGTTTAAGTTAGTTTATTAGTCGTGTGCTGATATTATATATATAACGCTAATGCCTTGTATTGGTGGCCACGATTACTAAGGCGTCAATCCCGTCTGGTCTTGTTTGCCAGTGACGGGAATGTTGGAGGCTCGAATCCCTCTCAGGTATACTGAAGTTTTTCTAATACGTTTTCCTACCCTTATTCCAAGCGAACGCGAGTACATTTCCTCAAAAGCTCTACCTTCCTAATCCCTGCCTCAATAGTGTAAGATAAGTCAGACTCGATAATCTCGTGTTGGGCTAGACTACCGAAGATGGGGAGATCGAGGTTCAATTCCGGTCGGGTGCACTGAAGGTGGTTTTCCCCTAAATGGTTTTCCACTCTCCCTCCACGCACTTCTTCTAAATTAAGCCTTCCTAATTCCTAACTCAGTAGTGTAATTAGTACATAGACGTATAGCCTGAACAGGTAGTAAGACGCGGCGCTAAAGAAAAAAATGTGGATGGCCCAGACGGGTAGTAAGAACATGGAGCATGTAAAATTAAAAAAAGAGAAAGAGAGAATATTTGTCGAGAATGTGAAAGAGCTCAGATTAAGACTAGAGACTCCATTCATGTAAAATCTGTCTCAGACGGAGGTCTTGGGGTATTTTAAAAAGAGCTCGTTCATCACCGGCGTAAGATGATGCTTGAAGCAAGGCTGGAACAACGTCAAGTCTTGTAAGGAAATCTAACATGCAAGGCGCCACTCTGACCCAGCGATGCTTTTCAATGAAACCACTAATTTACTACCACCCACAAAGATA
>CABFOV010001342.1:65659-90145 GCA_902141375.1 Timema poppense
TATTATTATTATTATTAGCACCGCGTCTTACTACCCGTCCGGGTTATACGCACTTAGGCTAATGTGTAATGGTAGGGTGATTGTGAGATGAAATGGAGGACCTACAGTTTAACGTGGAATCCGAACCACGGTGGAGGCCTGACATTCCCCACATTCACAAGATGTCTTATCAGAGGTGAAGGAAGGGTTTGGTAATCAGATAAATCTATGTCGGGACCGAGGATTGAACCCCGGCCGCCAGCACAGAAGTCTGACACCTTACCCCTACACCGCTAGGTCACCAAATACACATTGATTTTTCAAATTTTCATTAGGAATAATTATTTTATTACGTCCAAAATTGATAACATCTTACTATAGTATTAATGTTATATATATATATATATAATATAAAAAGTGACTGATGAAGATCACATGACTTGACGTATGAATGAATACGTGAAAGTAGATCTAGTAACTTTAATAAATGTCAAATTCAAAGCCCTTAATATGAAAATTGGATTGTACTTCCAACTAACCATAATCTAAAACAGCTTTATTTTTAGTTGTTTCATTTTTTAAACAGATGATCTACATTGGTGAGATAATACAAATAGTAGTTTAGGAGGGAAATGAAAAGATAATCGTAATGGGAGCATCATATCCACGTCAAGAGAGCCGACTTTCCTTAGTGTGGTGTTTCTCAAAGATACACCTGTCGTTTACCCCTTTCGGAGCCATGGTCTAACCAACGTACTCCTTCCAGCTCTTCCTAATAAAAAATAAAATAAACTATACACCGCCTATCTTGTAAAATGTAAATGATAGTTCCAAATTGTAAATACGTGTTCACCCACTTCGGTGACCATGTAGTCTAAGGCGTAACTCTCACCGTAGACTTGACTGCCGATTACGGGGAGATCAAGGTTCGAGTCTCGTCGGGTGTACTGAGGGTGGTTTTTTTTAAAAAGGGTTCCGACTCTCCCTCCACACAAATTCGTATACATTTACTCTAAATTCACTCTTCCTCATCCCTAGCACATTAGAGTATTTAGTGCATGTGCATATGACCAGAACGGGTAGTAAGTCGTAGTGAAAAATAAAATAAAATGAAGTGTTCAGCTAAACAAAGCCGTGACAGAGGGTAATTATACTACTATCAAGTCCCATGGCTGACTCACTCACTGACATTAATGTTTACCCCACTTCCAGATGAGCTAGAAACTGGAAATTTGACAAAATTCTAGCTTCTAGCCTGTAACCAACGGGAAAATTCCAAAAAGTTTTTAAAAAAATGCTTAACCCTCCAGAAAAATAATTAAAATGTCGGAGCAACTTTAAAGCAGACCTTTATTTGGTGGTCTCTTGTGGTTGAACTGTAAGACCTATCAAAAAACAGCTCTGGAATTACATTAGTTTACATCAACTTGGGGAAAAAACTCACCGAGGGTTTGGGGACGGAGCCCCCAACGAGCAAAGTGAGCAAAGGCTTATAAAGGTTAAGACGTCCCAACAAAATCTGGGATAGTTGTGGATAGGATCATAATAAAAAAAAACACTTAATGTCACGTACCCCTTGAAATCCTTCGTGTCTTCATAGGAGTACGTATACCACCGTTTGATAAAAAATTGTTCAAGTGAGTTACAGACAAAGCTAAAAACATCAACCTTAGCTCTAATATGTTTTATTAACTTTTATTTTGTAAGAGGACGCTCGACATCGCACACCTCAACTTGTAACAGGTATTTTCAAAGATGTACAGTAGCCCCATGGCTTCTTTGGTGCTGACTGACAGCTTTGAAAAGTTACCAGACCAAATTATGTATTCCTACGCCGAACCATATGATCTGCAAAAACATGTGTTTAGCAGATGTCACTCCTGACAGTCAAAATTTAGGTATCTACCTAAATGTTGACTGTCAGACGTTAGCTGTGAGCTGTCAGTCAGCACCAAAGAAGCCATGAGGCTACTGTATATTCAGTGAATTGTGGCCTGATGTGACGATGGTAAACAAGTTGTACCTAGGTATGTGCATTCTTACAATCAGTCAGTGTCAACAATACACCTCCTTATCTAGGAATGCTCAACATCTCCCGTCCGCGTGCATTCTAGTTTCATCAACTCGAGGCTTTATTGAGCGGGAGAGTGAAGGGGGACAAATCTAAGGCTAAGCGAGGCCACTCAAATTAGCAAAATACCTTGCGCGTTTCCACTATGGCGTAGTTTATAAGATGTAACCCGTCAAGTAAATACTATTACCTTTCAGGGTATAAGAAGTGTACAATACATTAGGGCACCCGCGCACGAGCGGCCAGAAAAACACGCGACCAACCGATAGTGTACAGTCAGTCTCACAATAAACGTGGAGCAATTAGCTGCTTTGTGGTACCTTCTCAACATACTAGAATCAACGGGTGACTGTACTGGCCGCTGTGTAGTTGACTGCAGTGACCCAATGCATTCTTTGTAAATAATTGGCCGCATGAGGGCCTCTTGTATTTTCACAGGCTGCCGCCACCAAGTGAGCGTCATGCCATTAAACTACAGTAGCCCCATGGCTTCTTTGGTGCTGACTGACAGCTCACAGCTGACAACTGACGGCTTTGAATAGTTACCAGACCAAATTATGTATCCTTACGCCGAACCATATGATCTGTAAAAACATGTGTTTAGCAGCTGTCACTTCTGACAGTCAAAATTTAGGTATATACCTAAATGTTGACTGTCAGGAGTCAGCTGTGAGCTGCCAGTCAGCACCAAAGAAGCCACGGGGCTACTGTACATTCACTCTGTTAGCCACGGTTCTAGTAAACATCTCACTTTAGTTACGTACTGTTCTGTCACTGCCAAGTAAGCCATGTAAACTATTTATTCGATATTCTTGATTAGTCCACGTACAATGCTGCACAGCGCAGTAATTATATTTTATAATACACACAGGATGGCCAAAAGGTCACGTTACCCCTATGTAAATAATATATATAATATATTTACTTGTTTAAGAATATATAAACTAAACCATTGTTGATACTTCTAATTAAATTATTGAATAACGTGCTATTGCGTTGTTGGGTTCATGCAAGGCGACAAAAAGGAGATACAATTGATAGGGGTGTGTACCGACTTCCTGCAGCGATATAAACTGGATCTTCCTACCAAACAAAAAAATATGTAGCCTACGATTATTTGGATGTCCGGAAGAACCTTTAACATTTAACAGTAAATACCTGTGCAAACACCTCCCGGAAATAAAGCAGTTTTTTTTTATCTAAAGAACGACTTCGCTTATCAATAAGTCGCGGGAATGCGCGCAACATTAATAGAACCGTGTCTCACTACCCGTTCGGGTTATACACACTTACGCCGTGTAATGGTAAGGTGATTATGAGATGAAGTTGAGGACCTACAGTTTTAACTTGGGATCCGAACCACGGTGGAGGCCTGGATTCAACACATTCACAAGTTGTGATTAATACACGTCTTGTCGAAGGTGAAGGAAGAGTTTGGCGATCAGATAAATCTGTGGCGGGAGCGAGGATTGAACCCCAGACCCCCAGAACAGAAGGGGTCGCCACAATACCGTTCAGTAACATTTCGATGACCACATTGCAGGTGCGCAAGCATGCACATGTACACATACATACACACGCACAATGGTAAATTATCGCACGAAAACTCCCCCTATTTTCAAATTTTTAGTTCCCATAATTTAACCCCATTAAGAGCCTTTGTTGACACTCCTTCCCTTATCAGATTGCCAGCACAATTTACGGGCATGTTATTAAAAGGGTTAGTGTAAAATCTAGTTAAAGTTTTTATACCAAATAAAAAAAAGTATCAAAGCTGTACCGGTACAGTTAATTCATATTTAAAGCCATGTCCCCACTGAGTCGACAATGTAGGTAAGCTTTATCGATCGACAATGTTCATCGTCGTGTCGATTGGTTTCCCTCTTCTGTCGGTAAATATCAAAAGTTGAATCGACTCTAATAATGGGAACGTGTTTCAGCTCTTAGGTCGACATTCAACTATCGTAGGATAGAGTTTAAAAAACCAATTATATTTGAATATTTTTAAAAATGGAGTAGAATAACTAAAATGTATTTTCTTTTATTGAACTTTATTGACCCAAACATTTGTAACAACATTTTTTTCTTGTAAAAAAAAAAATCAAATAATGCTCCAGTAGAAACATAAGAATTTAATTTTCTACACATTTCGTCACATCACAATATCTTTATTGATTATCTGCCAAGCTCTGGAATCTAATGACAATTTTTTTCTCTTCATTTAAAAAGTTTGTCATCTAATGCCGCTCTGCTTATTATAGATATCCAACAACTGTTAATGTCACCATGTTAAGAAATTTTAACTATAGGTTTCTAGGAGCAATATTTGATTTATTTTGACCAAAAAATGTTTTGCTATAAAAAGTGCAAAAAATACTGACATTCTACCCCATCTTAAAAAAAAGTCCGTATCTATAATTTGGTCGCTCTATCTATCATATTTTAAATTCTTTGCACTAAGGATAAGAAAGTAAATCTTGTGACTTGATGTTTTTTTTATTAAGTTTGTTTGCAAGTCATGTAGCCCTATCCCAGTCACCAGCATTTTCGTCTACTGCAAGAATGACACCTTGGACAGTTCGTCCACCAGTGTAGGTCCTGGTTTCATATCTTTAAGGGTCGCAGGTTTGAATCCTAAGTTGGGTGGAGATGGTGAAGAAAAGTAGGACAAATAAAAACAATCTTAATCGATTTAATAAAGAGATCTTAGTCTAATAACCATGGTTATCATAAAATAGAAGTTAGAAACTTAAAGCTTATTAGTAAGTTTTAAAAAGGTTAACCAAACCAAAATATAATTTATTTTTTTACACCTAAATCAATCCTACTTACAATCCAATTAGGTTAAGAAGAAACTTTTTGACAGTTATAAAAACTATTAAATGAGTTTCATATATTGAAACCCTAAATCATGAGCTCTGCAGCTGTAACTTTAAATAGCGTTTTAAATAATCATGTCTTGCTAGCTTTTCGGGTTGTACGCATATGTGATAATAGTTACTCAAATGGGATAGGCATGAAGGAGCCATTTTAGAGGTAATATACCCGCATTTGCGTGTAAGGAAAGTGGGAAACAATTTAAGAAAACTACCCTCAGTAGACCCAACGGCGATTCTAATCTTGCTCTCATCATCAGCAGGCCAGTCTAAAATGAGATTACGCCTTAGACCGTTCGGCCACATAAGCGGGTAGTAAATAGTATCATTATCTATAAAATAATACTAATAGATAGTAAAATGATGTATTATTATTATCACCGCGTCTTACCAGCCGTTCAGGCTATACGCACTTGCGCTAATGTGTAATGGTAGGGTGATTGTGAGATGAAATGGAGGACCTACAGTTTAACGTGGAATCCGAACCACGGTGGAGGCCTGGCATTCCACACATTCACAAGATGTCTTGTCAGAGGTGAAGGAAGGGTTTGGCAATCAGATAGATCTGTGCCGGGACCGAGGATTGAGCCTCGAACCCCAGCACAAAAGTCAGACACCTTACCCCTAGATCACCAGGTTACCCTAAAATGATGTAATTTTAGAGTGCAAAAAAAAATAATTGTATTTTCTAACTGGTTCATTCCTACGAGACTCCTGTTATAGCTTCCACGTTTCTTCTCGGCCCGCCAAGTTTCGAGATTGTTCTGGGAATATGCATGCACACGAGAAGATTACAAACTAACTCCCCCTCGTCTCTTGGGTGCAAAGAAAGGTCATTTCTATGAGGTTAAAAAAATACTCAACATTTTCTACTTCCTTCCTTCCTTCTTTCACCCAAGGGTAAGGGGTTTTCCGAAATTGACTGCATTATTTTATTCACTACGTTTTTGTTGCCTTTCTATTTACGTCACTGATTTTTACGATATGGGCGAGACCTTTTTTATTCGCATTCAATTTGGTTCTGGTAAAAAAAAACCTATTTGTTTATATTTACAGACGAAATTGGCGGAATCCTATACCTCAACAAATGACAGCTGATAAAAATAATGAAAATAAAAATTCCTATGATTTATTGAATTTTACTATCTCACATATTATGTAATATATTCTAAATCGGGTTAAGAGGAATTTATTGATTTGATTTTAGCCTGAGGTGACAAATAATCGTAAAAGTAGTTGATAGCACATCTAAAAGCCGATTAATCGGAAAAATATATTTAATATTACGTTTTGACCAGAAAACGTATCGCAATGTGGTTTCATTACACACCTGACAATAGTGAAATTGCCCGACACCTTTCCTCAGTTAGTAGTGTGTTTGAATACTGAACTAAGGGTCCCAGGTTCGATAATTGGCATGGCTGAAAACTATCATTGGTGAAATGTGGGTTAATCCTTTCATATTGATGAATTAATGGCCGGGATTTGTCTGTTCTAGATTTAAGTGTGCTGATATAATCAGTCGTTTTAGAAAGTATACGATAAATACCTCAAATAAATTATAATTAAAAAACAATGAAATTGGTATAGGTTTATTAAGTTTATTTAATTTTAAAATTCTTGTTTTTCAATTTTGTTGTATTTATTATGTCATAAAACTATTTCACTGGTATTAATTCTACTGTTTTATAAAGTAAAATACAAAATAGGCCTATCTCAACACGATGCGACGTTTGGTTCGAACTGTATTACCTACCTAAGTTAGTTGCTGTATGAGGGACGAGGCATGCTCTTAATATATTAGCCGTATTTGTGACCAAGTGGTTAATGAAGTCGACCACACGTTGTAACGTTCGTGAGTGGGAATTCACACACTCGTTAACTCCGATCTATGTTTGGATATTGTGTCGGGGTATGTATTAATTGATCAAATAACACACACAGATTAACTCAGGAATAAACCATACAGTTTCAGTATGAATTAACATGACATTATTTTACTAATATAGCTAAATCATATACAGCTTGTAACTACTTAATATGCCCACTAGTTTCTATTCTATTATTAGACCGTTTAATTAACTAGTCGCTTGTTTTCCCTCTGTATAGTTTACTGTAGTATAGTGAATTTTTGGTAGGAATAAATTTTTATAAAACACAAACTCATTTATTGCGATCAATATTGATATTGTTTTACTATATCATTAAAATTATTCTATAAGTATTGATAGTATATATAAAAATGACAGCTGCATATTACATCACTTGAAGTATAAATATATGAAGAGTGTTAAAATAAATGTTGTAACTATCAAAGAAAGTGTTCTTTCTAAATGAATCTGTCTGTATATGATTATATCACGTTTACATAATTAAAGTCCAAGCTTCGCTTCTCATTAATATCTGAGTAGATAACAGTATAAAAGTCGCAGGGTGATGCACTCCACTATTGATGGCCATTAAAACCTGGTATCAACCTTTGATCATGTAGACCAAATGTCACACACCATTGCACCCTTCATCACAAAGCAGCACCAATCCCCGGTACAGTAGACTACACGGACGTAACACATCGTCGTACTCTAACAACACTTCACCGTCCTTCATACATTGGACCACGTGCGTTACACATACTGTTAACCTTAAGCCTAGTACGCACTATAGGAAACCTTTCCACGGAAACAATGTTTGCCGACATATTGCCCTTCTGTCAGAAACTGTTTCCCAGCTGTTCCCCAACTGTTTGCCGACGTGTTTCCCAGCAAGGAAAACATGTTTCCCGTGATCCGTTTCAAATGGGTTACAAGAAACAATGTTGGCCAAAATTTCCGACAACAAGCAACGTGGGCCGGTATGACTCTGCTATTCACACCGAGTACTTCAGTTACTGAAATCTCCTTTTGTCATGTCATGGTCAGCCGAAAAAACTCTGGAACTGATTGAAATATTTCATAAAAATATACTGTTGTGGGATGTAACAATTTAGAACTGTTGAAATCGCGTAAAAAACAGTATGTTTTTAGTAACATAAGTGGACAGTTTTCAGTCAGTGTAAATGAACACGAACCCACCACCGTTTTCTTCTTCTTCTGTCTTCTTGAACAGCTCATACCTATATACAAAGAAAGCACAAGCCATAGCACCATCCTCAACAGACAGTTTTCACTCAAATGAGCTCTGTACAGGAAACAAATATTTAATTATTGTAGTCGAGACACAAAGTCTCTTTAATGTTTGCCAACAATCTGTTTCCTATGTTAGCCAACAGTTGGGGAACAGCTGGCCAACAATGTTTCCAAGCGCGTACTAATATTTAAAGCACTGCACCAACCTTCTGATATAGCAGACTACACGCGCTCATCTCCAATGTGCAGGAATCAACAAACGATCTAAAGCTAGCGCATCATTTTTATGGGGCACCAACTCTCCTCTCTCGTGTGTTCCTATTCCAGAATAATCTTTTTAAAATCACTGGCTCTGTATTATTTCCCCACCAGTTATTTTTTTAATTAATAGGGTGGCGGCCAACAGTACAGGTAAAACTGCAAACCAAGCTCAATGGAAACCCAGAAGAAGAAAAGGGGAAGAGGAAAATATAACAAAGGCGGATAACTAGAGCTATTCTAAGGAAAAGAAGTTGACAAGTGCTACACCATCGGGTTATTAGACGAACTTAAACTTTCATGGCATTTTAGTGTCACTTAATGGTCTAGGCTTAGGTATTCTAAATTATTTTCGGGCTCCACGTAGTTAATACATCCTACCGACAAGTAAATTTATATTAAACAAATAGCGCATTAATTTTATTTTGAACCATTTACCAAACTCTAGTCGTAGGGGTGATGGCTGCATCCCCGTCAGAGAATGATCAACCGATCGGAAACAAGCCCAGAATTGTTTATTTTTATAAGTGTGTACAGTAATAAAACTAGGAATGTGCGAGTACTAGAAAATTCGAGTCAAATATCTACTCGACTCGAGATTTTCACAAAACTCGAAACATTCTATTACTCGGAATTTTCGATATTTTTTCTTAAAAAATTCCTATTTTAATTGATTTTATTCAATTTTAAGATATAATTTTATAGCAAATAAAGTGCCTCGATATTTCTTTTTACCTAATTAAAAAATATGATATTATATTAAATCTATTTGAAAATTATAATTTGTGTGAATTTTTTTCCCCCCAATAACTGTAACTATAATTCTAATATATATATATATATATATATATATATGTATCTAATTATTTATGGCTTGGACATGGATCTAATACATAAATTCAACTTGAAATATTGCTTGTGTAACTATTACTCTATACTACACAAACCCGAAAAAAACTCGTTTTCATTCAAAGTCGATTCAAACTCGACTTGATGCCTACTCGCAAAGTCCTAAATAAAAGCTTACCAAGGCTATATCTGCTTTCTCCAGGTCTCAATAAAAAAATAAAATCAAATACGTGCACAATACACAACACAAATCTAGGTGGAGTCCTTGAAAATAAGCCTTTCAAAATGTGTTTTTTGTTATGTTTTTTTAGCAGAGCTACAAAACGATCATCATATCTCTGACTAAATATAATTCTTTGTCTAGTTTGAAAGGAAAGATTGAAATAGTCTACACATGTATTTGGATAATTTAATAGTAAATATGATATAGCACGTTTCACAACCCCCAGTTTGTTAAAATGTGTTATGATCTGTACATAAACTTGTTATTACTAAGAACTTACCTTTGGAGTCAGCTGTGCTGCTTTAGGTTAAGTTAGTTTTTATAATATTTGTGTTAGTAAAATGCTCTTAAACACCTTAATTTAGGATTAAAAAATGAATCTTCTTTTAAGACAATTATAATGGTCAAACTGAAGAGTAAATCAAATTAATTTATTAATAAAAACATATATGATCACATACTTATTAGCAATTGCTATGCAACGGTCGGTGTCCTTTAGCAATAAATCTTGAGTATACCTGTCATTTAGTGAAAGGTCATTGTTTGATCATGTTTTATTAATTTTTTTGTTTACCAATGATTAAAATTGCAAATCTCAGTCATTTATTTCTTTTGTAGCTAGCTTACCTCTTTATACCTCAATCACTTTTTGATATAATATTAGTTTATGAATTTTCATACTTAATCTGATTTTCTAATTATATAAAACATCTTCAATGTTTTCCTGTTTTTGTTTTTTTATAAGTCTAACACACACGAAAATTCAGGCAAAACATCCCTTCCATGAAGAGTAATCTTTACTACCAATAGAGAGCCAGCTAAGCTGAGGGTGTATTATTATATTATTATTATCATCATCACCTAGTCTTACTACCCGTTCGGCTTATACGCACTTACGATAATATGTAATGGTAGGGTGATTGTGAGATGATAATTGAGGACCTACAGTTTAACGTGGGATCCAAACCACGGCGGAGGCCTGGCATTTCCCACATTCACAAGTTGTGATTAATACACGTCTTGTAAGAGGTAAAGGAAGGGTTTGGCAATCAGATAAATCTGTGCTGGGACCGAGGATTAAACCCCGCACCCCCAGCACAGAATTCAGACACCTTACCCCCTAGACCACCAGGTCACCAACGGTGAGGTTGTAGGTGACGCTAGAAAAGGGTAAGTATTTTGACAGTTTTTATAGCAAAACGTTTTTGGTCAAAATAAATCAAATATTGCTTCTATAAAAACATAAAGTTTAATTTCCTTCACATGGTGAAATCAACAGTTTTTGAATATCTCTCAAGGGTATCCTGGAATTTAATGACAACTTTTTCTCTTCATTTAAAAAGTTTATCATCTAATGCCACTATGCTCATGACAGATATTCAACAACTGTTGATATCACCATGCGAAGAAAAGTAAACTTTATGTTTGTACTGGAGCAATATTTTATTCATTCCGGAAAAAAAAGTTTTGCTTTAAAAACTGCAAAAACACTGGCCCTTTCTCGCGTCACCTGCATTCCCGCCTTAAAGAATGATCCGACGCCATTGTGCTGCTGAAATAAGCGCTTGACCTACGCTAGTAAAGTTCTCTGCACGCGATCCAACCCTTACCTCAACATCCTTCTAGATACAATACATGGTCGACCCGATTGCTGATAACCACAGGCGGTTGCCTGCAACCAAAGTTATACATGCGTTCATGGGGAATCGATATTCTTATTATTCCACCATGAAATGGTAATATAAATAGAGAAACTTCATATTAAAAGGTTAGTGTAACAACTTTAGGCTTAAGATTTCAGTTGTATATTGTTTTAGTCAAACATAAATTTAAGTAAGAAAATAGAACCTTGGTATTTTATTTTCGACAGAAGATACGTTCATAGTTGCTGATTTTATGTTAGCTTTACACGAACATTATTTGGGAGGTAGCCTCGGTAAGCGAGAAATTGCTGAGCAGACGTTCTACAACATATTAAATTTCTATGGTGCGTTATTTAAAAATTTGGTTCACGCTAAAATAGTCAAAAGACTCCAGCAAGACTTTTTTTCCTCAACAACCCTATAGTTTGAGGTTTATTAATAGAAATAAATGGTATACTCAGTGGAGAAGAGTGATGATAATGTTTGGGTAAGGTGAGTCATGAACACTCATAAAAGGGCACATTTTACGATGTCAAAAATGGGATTTTTATGAAATTATATAATACAGTATTGGAATTTGGAAGATTTTTTGGAAATTAAACCGTTCTAGATTCTAGAAGCTATTTGGAATGGTCCTTCCTTGGAAAATTTTTGAAAAGTGAATGCCTCTATACAAGACCATCATTAAGCGTTTGGACTTCAATAATGGAGGAAAGTTTGGGAACAATTACGTACCCAGTGGGGGGGACGGGGGGGGGGGGNNNNGGGGTTCGGGGCTAAAGCTCCCCCTAAAATCCAAACAAAAATTATAAATTATTATAAAAAGAGAAAAAATTATAAAACTTATGTTGAATTAAAATGGACGGTTAAACTCTGTGAAAACTACATTTTTAGTAACAAAAGTGTAAATTAATTCCATTATTTCCTGCAAATGTGTTTCGTTGATTTTGGGTAATTTCAAACCTGCCGCCGTGCCATCAGTTTATAGTTATAACGTTTGGCAACACTGGAGACTAAAGTCACTTGATCTACAGCTTAAGTCACCTAAGTCGGTCTATAGTCAGGAATTTCTCCATACATGAAGATAAAAATATGTCGGAATTTCGTAAGAAATATATTTACAGTTGACCCATGCTTACATTCACCAATAATTTTAATATAAAATGTTATAGTTTTTATAAGAATGTATGTAAAATTAGTATATTTTCTCTTAAATGTCATCTAAAGTATATCAATTATTAGTGAATGCAAGAATGTATCTACTTCAATATATTTTTGTACGAAATTTTGAAATATTTTTCTCTCCATGCAGGCCAGATTCGTCCACCCTCCCTTCCCCCGCTATTTGGTCTTGAGATAAATGAGCACTCCCCCCGAAAGAAAATTCTGGATACGGGCCTTTTTGGGAACTCTAAGCCAAAATACTCAACAGCAGAAAGTGAAGTAATCATTAAAATAAAAGTACAAGCTATTTCAATTTTATTTTTAAATTTGATTTTGTCTTACTGCTCGTCTGGGATATCCAAATTCATATACACTAATTGGATAAGGATGTGTAAAGAAGAATTCAGAAGAAATGTACCCGAATTTTTTGAGGCAAAGTGTAAAATCATCTGTTAAAAAAAACACTTTCAGCTTACCTAGTCGGGATTCAAACCTCATATTCTCCGTCACCAGTAAACCAAACGAAGGAGGTTGACTTTTAGATCAAGTGCCCACGAATGCAGGTTGTTTCAATTTTTTTTGTTGATATCCTATATATTAATTCTGTTGACATCCTTTTTTATCAACCAATACAAAGCCTACAGCAATCAATAAGGTATATTTCCGTTGGGTTAGATTTGGACACAATCTTAATTTTATTTCTAATATTTGTGGCATAATTGAAACTTTTTTAAATAGAATTGTAAGCGCTCTGTTGATCTTAGGAAGAGTTAATTTTGTTATACTCGAGTATTGCCCAAATATACAAAAATGATTTTTATGGTCATCAATGATAACTTTATACTAGTGCTATTTTATAGGTTTCGATAATATCTTTCAAAAGTGACAGTTGATGATCAAATAAACTGATGTATGAATACACAAAAGTAGATCTAGTGAATTTTTAGAGATGTCAAAGGACCCTTTACTATGAAAATTTTACTACTTTGGACTGGTTAGGTATGTGATTGTGTGTATAAAATAGTTGACATTTCATGCTCTACCAAGAACCATCCAACAATAAATTTATAACATAATTACCCGCCTCGGTGGTGTAGTTGGCTAACGGGCTAGTCGTGTTGAGCTCGACTGCTGAGGACGAGGAGATCGAGGTTCGGCTCTCAGTCGGGTGAACTGAGGAGGTTTTCCCTAAATGGTTTTCCACTATTCCTCCACGCAAATGCGGGTTCACTTCCTCTTATTCACCCTTCCAAATTCCTAATCTATTAGCGTAATTAGCACTTAAAGCGTATAACCCGAACGGGTAGTAAGACGCGGCGCAAAATATTATTATTATTATAATAACATAATTAGGAAACATTTGATCACCAATAGAGCTTCTCGTCAAAATTGGACTGTACCTGTGTGACGTCACATCACGCTAGGTATGACCTTGACCCGTATCGCTTCACTCTACACACAAGAGAATGAAAACAAAAACAAAAGTTTTCCCCGCAGCGCACGTTACTACAGATTATAACTGTGCTACGAGGACTTCCGTCCCTCACGGATGAGTGGTCAGGGAGACCGACTATAAGTTCAACGGACCCCGGCTTGACCCCAGATGATACCTAAAAAAAATGTAATATTTGTGCAAGTTTTCTAGTTAGTGCAATTTTTGAAGATGTGTTAAGCAGGAGTCGGCAACATTTTTGTCCCGATCTACTTAAAGGGTTATCAAAGATCCCACGATCCCTATCCTTTCTACACTCTATTTTTTTTTCTATAATTTTATATTTATTCCTAAAATTGAACCTTTCCTAAAATAATTGTCCCCACCGTTTTAGAAAAAAATACAGAATAAATGAAATAGACATTTTCAATTTTTCATAATATTAACAATTATAATTGATTAAGGTTATTTTGGTCATTAATATTATTTGCAATTACTTGATATATTTTTTCTAGTTTGTAAAAAAGAAAGAAAAACTTCTAATAACGTTGTAGTTTTTTTCGCGCGATAGATGGCAAACTGACACGAGATCGACCGGTTGCCGACTCCTGGTGTTGGGTGTGTAAGGCTATCAATTATTCCCTTTATTAAGTTAGTTTTTAAGCAAGGTAATGCCATATGCCTATGTCACAAAAGTTCACGATCGTTTTCTTCTTTTCAGTGTTATGATTTCATTAATTATTTAACTAATAATATTGAAAGCTTTATGGTTAATTTTTCAATGAAGTCTCTCAATTTATTTAAAACTAAAGTACTCAAGGTTCACTCTAGACGTTTTATTACTATACATTTTTTAAAACATGATGACTAATATCTATTTGTGGATTCTGGAAGAAATAAACCTTTTCAGGTCCATCGCGCCCAAAATTATGTCATTTTACTACTTTATTTGATATTATTTAATATTTATTGACAGTATCGATAGAAAGCGGCAGTTGCAAATCACATGACTTGGCGTATAAATATATACTAGTTTTTTTAGCACCACATCTTACCAACTGTTTGGTTTATCAACTTATGCACTAATTACGCTAATGAGCTAGGGACTAGGAAGGTTTATTTATAGCAAATGTACCCGCATCAGCGCGGAGGTAAAACTATTTTGGAAAAATCACCCTCAGTTCACAACTTGTGAATGTGGGGAATGCCAGGCCTCCACCGTGGTTCGGATCCCACGTTAAACTGTAGGTCCTCCATTTCATCATCACAATCACCCTACCATTACACATTATCATAAGTACCCGAACGGGTAGTAAGACGCGGTGCTAATAATAGTAAAGATAGCATTCTATGATTACTAGTGCTTCTAAACAGAATAAAAAGAATGAGGAAAAAACATCTAAACGTACCCTTCATTTTTAACCAGAGAGTTGTCAAGTCAACCTTGCATTACTATATCATGGTATGGTTTATATTTTACAAGGTAGTGTGATCTGTCAAGGTCAGACTGTTACCTCTCAGGGTAAACGAAGTGCATATCCTCCGCTACGTGATCTGCTGGAAAGAAGTGTTCTACACAATATTTGGTGATCAAGAAGATCTAAAAACGACAGGACGACTTTCTACATCATATACATCATCTTTGCTGTTGATAAATTATAAACTCATTGATAGAACCAATAAAAAAAAGAAGCAGTGTGTCGAATCAACAACCGACCATCTTGCTGTTAGTTGTCAGAACTAACCACAGTGTTCGTCGAAGATGTCCCAGTGTGAACGCTACTATTGAACTATTTGTTATCTATAGCGGTGACTCGCCCGGACACAATGACCTCGTACGACACTTGTGGCAAAGATCTGACACTGGCGTGTCACTGTGACTGGGACAGAAAATCCAGTGTACCAGTGTGAAAAGTACCTCGCTGCTGACTTTAGAGAAACCTGGTTCGGTTCCCGGCTGGTACCAGAGGATTTATCTCGATAGGGGAATAATTCCCATGGTCACCAGGGTTAGGTCAATTATACTTAAGCTAGGTTTAAGAATTCCTACTGGTTTCAATCCCTCATACTCATTATAACCATCATTTCATCTCATCGGAGCATGGAAAGAGCCCCCACGGAAAGGATGTACGATTAGGACCTTCAGGCGTCCCCTGGGCAACGGCACATTAGTACCGGCTGATCTTTCCACTACTGGGCTACGATTGTTGTAGCCCATATGCACCATTATTTTTATTATTATTATTGTTGTTGTTGTTGTTACTAGTGTCCCAGTGTAAGTTAGACACTTAAGCTCAGTCGATAGCATGTCTGCCTACTGAGCTAAGGGTCCCGGGTTCGATTCCCGTCATATCCGAAAATTCATAATTGATGAAATATAGTTTAACCCTTTCACATCGATAAATTAACGGCCGGGTACTGGACGTTGTGCCCGTCCTGGTCTTAAGATAGATTATAAGGCATATGAAGCTACGACAGGCCTATCAATGCAGTAATGGAAACATATATGGCTTGAATAAAAAAACTGAACCAGGCCACAAGCTGGAAACGGTAATGGATGTAAAGTGTCCCAGTGTGAAAAATGTTATTATTACTACTACTATACAAGTATACGTATCACATTTCTTGTTTATATGTTCTACAAGGTTCTTCCAATGACGAGATGACTCTACATAGGCCTGCCATCTCGGTAGGTTTACCTTGACGAGGATGAGTCTTGTGTATATGTTCTACAAGGTTCTTCCAATGACGAGATGACTCTACATAGGCCTGCCATCTCGGTAGGTTTACCTTGACGAGGATGAGTCTTGTTTATATGTTCTATAAGGTTCTTCCAATGACGAGATGACTCTACATAGGCCTGCCATCTCGGTAGGTTTACCTTGACGAGGATGAGTCTTGTTTATATGTTCTATAAGGTTCTTCCAATGACGAGATGACTCTACATAGGCCTGCCATCTCGGTAGGTTTACCTTGACGAGGATGAGTCTTGTTTATATGTTCTATAAGGTTCTTCCAATGACGAGATGACTCTACATAGGCCTGCCATCTCGGTAGGTTTACCTTGACGAGGATGAGTCTTGTTTATATGTTCTATAAGGTTCTTCCAATGACGAGATGACTCTACATAGGCCTGCCATCTCGGTAGGTTTACCTTGACGAGGATGAGTCTTGTTTATATGTTCTATAAGGTTCTTCCAATGACGAGATGACTCTACATAGGCCTGCCATCTCGGTAGGTTTACCTTGACGAGGATGAGTCTTGTTTATATGTTCTATAAGGTTCTTCCAATGACGAGATGACTCTACATAGGCCTGCCATCTCGGTAGGTTTACCTTGACGAGGATGAGTCTTGTTTATATGTTCTATAAGGTTCTTCCAATGACGAGATGACTCTACATAGGCCTGCCATCTCGGTAGGTTTACCTTGACGAGGATGAGTCTTGTTTATATGTTCTATAAGGTTCTTCCAATGACGAGATGACTCTACATAGGCCTGCCATCTCGGTAGGTTTACCTTGACGAGGATGAGTCTTGTTTATATGTTCTATAAGGTTCTTCCAATGACGAGATGACTCTACATAGGCCTGCCATCTCGGTAGGTTTACCTTGACGAGGATGAGTCTTGTTTATATGTTCTATAAGGTTCTTCCAATGACGAGATGACTCTACATAGGCCTGCCATCTCGGTAGGTTTACCTTGACGAGGATGAGTCTTGTTTATATGTTCTATAAGGTTCTTCCAATGACGAGATGACTCTACATAGGCCTGCCATCTCGGTAGGTTTACCTTGACGAGGATGAGTCTTGTTTATATGTTCTATAAGGTTCTTCCAATGACGAGATGACTCTACATAGGCCTGCCATCTCGGTAGGTTTACCTTGACTAGGATGAGTAGCCGAATCTCATCACCCACCACAGATCCTATGCAAGTTTAATCACCATGGAATTACTCTACTTGAGGGCTAATTTGATTAAAAGGTAGACTACAGAGGGCGAGAAAGGAAATTGGGAAATTAGTTACTGCAAACCCCACCACCGTATAAATAATTTATAAGGAATGAACGCTATAATAGTCGGTTGGAAGCCACTTTTGTGTTATATTTTAGAG
Organism: Timema poppense; assembly: GCA_902141375.1. Lineage (NCBI taxonomy): Eukaryota > Metazoa > Arthropoda > Insecta > Phasmatodea > Timematidae > Timema > Timema poppense. Next base: position 83,393 of record CABFOV010001342.1, read on the forward strand.
GTTTACTCATTATGCCAAATAAATCACGTTGTGGGGGAAAAAAGTGTCTCTTTTTAAAGTAGAAAAATGTTATTTTTACGCCAACAAAATAACAGCACTGTTGGTAAATGTGACTAGATAGTTTTGAAAAAACTTTGTTTTAAAAATATATAATATAATTTAATGTTCTAGGTTTAAAATAGATAACAAATGTCGAAAGCTAAAAACAACCAATGCCAAGTCATTAAATTACCCAAGTTAATCTATTATCAAAGTAATTTACATATAATTTGATTACTCGTTCGGGTTGTAAGCATATTTATTAATCACGATGGTGTGTTAGGGATAAGGAGGGTTGGAGTTAGAGGAAGTGTAGCCAAATTTGAGTGGAGGTAGAATGGAAAACCACGCTCAGTACACCCGACCGGAATTGAAACCTCTATCTCCCCGTCATCGGTAAGTCTAGTACATTGCAAGAGTGACACCTTACAACATACGGCAACTAAGGCGGATAATTTTATCAAAGTAATAAGGCTTCATTCAGAATGGATACATAAGCTATACCATGAAATCAAACTAATCAGAAAATGACTTAATATTTATTCATCATAAAAGCAATGGTTTTTATCTCCTGTGATATCTTTTTCCGTATCTTATTATTATAGTTTACAACTTTGCAAATTAACAACCAGAGTACGTTAAAATAAAAGCTTTTTTTTTATCTACCAACTATTTTAATCCTGATTTAAAAATATAATTTAATTTCTTGAATCCATACTAGGAAAATACTTGACTACGACCAACATCTTATTTGTTTTATCACGTTTTTATGATAGTTCTTATCAATGCATTCTCGGTTCTCGTAAGAATCAATCCATCAAGATTATAAACGTAACTTTCCCAAAAGACATAAGCAATTGATAGATTTTAAAGATTTGCTAGAAAACATAGACCGCAAGAATTTTATTCCAGTTATTTAAAGTTTAACTCTGACGAGATCCAATTAGATATCAGCCCTGAATTCCTTGCGATAGGCTTCTCTGATAGCTAGGGAAAGCTACCAGACCTACTTTAATGTATCCATACGCCAAATCGTTTGATCGGCAAGCCCATATGTTGGGACGCTGCCACTTTTGGCAGTAAAAATTGTATCTATATATAGTTGGATTTTTTTAAAAGAATTTTTACATTAATGAAATATTATAAGTTATTTAAAAAAAAAGTTTGGATGTGTATTTTTACTTTCTCTCGACACCTCAGATAGAAAATATTGTGATCGTCAAAAAGAATTGAACTCAAGCTTTTCATAAATGTCGACGTTTCATGGCTCTTTAAAGCCAAAAAAGTGGTTTCCCGTCTTATCAGTCTGTACCTTGGGTTAGAATCGAGATTATTTGACCTTTTGGGCTAAAATTTGGTATCTGTAGTTTTCATAAGGTCCCTCCAAGAGGTTTTTGAAATTAAATATCCAACCCTAAATTTAAGGGTAGTTTACTGAAGGGCCAAAAAGATAAAAACAGATTTTCTTAAAATTCAATCCAACGATTTTTATTAAATTTTATATCTAGATACCGGTTCTATTTATTATTATAAACAAGATGGCAATTCTCATTTTCTCATGGGGGAATTTTCTAATTTCTAACATTTCTCCGCAACTATCTGAGATACGAAATAACTATTAAATAGGCCAATATTAATTACTTTCAAATAATATTTGAGTGTGGCCAGATTTTACTTTAGCACCGCATCTTACTACTTGTTATTTACTATGCTAATGGTTTTACTGACGAGGAAGGTTATATTTAGAGGAAGTGTACCCAAATTTGGGTGTAGGGATAGTGGAAAATCACCTTGGAAATAGCATCCTCAGTACACCCAACTGAGATTAGAACCTCGATCTTCCTTTTATCAACAGTTTATTCTACTCAAGAGTAGCACTTTAGACCATGTCGTAATCAGTAGTGCTACGAGAAAATTAAAGTTATATATAAAAGTGTACATTTTATTTAATCTGTATGTTTTTTCTCTAGAAAAGTGAAGACATAAGTATTCGAGGAAGGCTGGGTTTAAGTAATAAACATAAAATATACAGTAAAAAACCACATAATAGAGTGGAGAAATGAGAGACGATCTCGGGACCCTTAATAAGTTTATAGGTGACCTGGTGGTCTAGAGGTAAGGTGTCAGACTTCTGTGCTGGCCCCCGGGGTTAAATCCTCGGCCGCGGCAAAGATTTATCTGATTACCAAACCCTTCCTTCACCTCTGACAAGACATCTTGTGAATGTGGGGAATGCCAGGCCTCCACCGTGGTTCGGATTCCACGTTAAACTGTAGGTCCTTCATTTCATCTCACAATCACCCTACCATTACACATTAGCGTAAGTGCGTATAAACCGAACGGGTAGTAAGACGCGGTGCTAATAATAATANAATCACCCTACCATTACACATTAGCGTAAGTGCGTATAACCCGAACGGGTAGTAAGACGCGGTGCTAATAATAATAATAATAATAATAATAATAATAATAATAATAATAATAATGGCAAGGAAAATTCCATGACTTTAAAGTGACAGGTTTTACGTCTTCCTGTGCAGCAGAACTAAGCAAATACTTCTTTATTCGTCTGTAAGTCGTCGCACTTAAACGTATTTTAAGCATTAGGTAGGATAAGCATGTTGAAGAACATTACAACTTTCTATCAGTAGTAGTAGCACGTTGCCATATTTCACTAAGAACTCGTTTACAAGGGAAACTGATAAAATTAGCAATTTAAAACAGCTCATTAAATTATTATAGCTCGGTACCACCAGAAGATATAATCAGCCTGTACTGGGTAATGTCTCCAGCTTTAGTTTTACTGTCTTTAAACCATTATGAACATAAATTAAAGATAATAGTGTCTAAATTTAACTAAAAGACTCGTTTACGAGACCTACACGCCAAATAGGAAACGTTAGACTTTGATTTAGAAGTTAATGTATTTTCCCTTAACAAGGTAATATTTGTCACTGACTTAGTTTTTCCGAGTTGCCATCTTGTATTTTATTTAAGTCTTTTCATTATTATTAAGATGAGGTTGATTGCCAGAATGTTGATACTTCAAAATTATTATTTATGTTGTCATTGGTTTTAAAAAGGTGTAGATGACTGCCAGAATAATGATATTTCATGTTACCATTCTGTCTAATTGGTTTAATATTTTTTATTTATTAATTTATTTAGCACAACGTATTACTTACTATCCGTTCGGGTTATATGCTTAAGTACTAATTATGCTAATGGATTAGGAACGGGTGAGGTTGAATTTAGAGGCGGTGAACCCGCATTTGCGTGGAGGGAGAGTGGAAAAAATATTTAGAAAAAATCCACCCCAGTTCACCCGACCATGATTCGAACCTCAATCTCCCCATCCTCGGCAGTCTAGCTCAAGACGAAACTATCGCGCTAGCCAACTACTCCACCGAGGCGGGTTAGTTGGTTTAATAAATGTGAGGCTAGATGTAAGGATGCCTACCCTTAGAAATGGTCATTCATAATGTCAATGTATAATTGGGCTTTTATATGATGGGGCTGACTACCAGATTGTCGATCCTTCAAAATACTCAATTCAACTCAAAACCTCAAAGGTTGCGTTTGAGATGGTTTCCCACAGTGTAATTTTCATTGTCTTTTTAAACATCTCTCCAAGCAATTACTTGTGCATTTCCTCTTAACTATCAGACCCATTACTAACCCCTATATTCTACTATGAGTTGCTCTTGTGAAGATCTGCAACGGTGAATCAGTGGACGAAGACGTCTGGCTCGTCTGATTTAGTTCGTGGGTTCGCCGAATGTCCTTACCACTATGTTTCCCTAATAAGGTTCACCACTCTCTTTCCAAGCTAATTCAGGTAATTTCATTTAAATTCTACCTTTATCCATAACCCAGTAGAATAAATATAATGATAAACAACTTAAGTAGTAAGACGTGGAGCACGTGAAAAATAATTTAAATATACCGTAAATCCTTTACTTACCTGAATTCGAGCTACAGGGATTCATAGATATTTAGTTACGGTATTTCGACTTACAACTAATAACACCAAGCATCAAGCCGCCACTTTAAAAATAATAGATGGCGTTCCTAGTAAGATGATGGACAGCCAATGATGTCATAGCCACTTCGATTTTTTTCTAGCTGTAATGATACTGTTTTGGACCCCTCTTATATATTTAAAAAGTCATAGATGAAGGGGTTTTTTTCTCAATAAACTGTATGTAGAATGTTCTTTTAAGACTTCATCCATATAGAAGCCTTCTACCCAATAGGAAGCTAGCCTCCACAATACCTGTCGTCAGGACTCTTTCTATTAGTTGGTTTTGACACTGGCGAAAAGGGGTCCAAGAGGCAAGGGGTAGGTTTTATATATATGAATCCATTACAGTGGACAGAAATATACAAGAACTTTGCAATTAAAGAGAACTCGGTAATATATCAAAGACAATAATTATCAGTGCCGGTAAAATATATGGAAGGCAGTGACGTACGTCAGCATAGCACACGGTACTCAGAACGCGGAACATGTATGATTCGTAATTTCACAAAAAAACTATACAATTTACTATCGAATCTTCAGCACTAAGGGTGCAATGATCCAAATAAATCGTGTGCAAATTTAAAGGTCTGACTTATTTCATAAGTGTAAGAAATATCTTTATAATTGGCGCTCAATCACGGGGCTATAAATACTAATTATCTCATCAAATACCGAGAACATAGTTTTAATTGGCGCTCGATCACAGGACTATAAATACCAATTATCTCATCAAATAACGAGAACATTGTTTTAATTGGCACTCGATCACAGGACTATAAATACCAATCATCTCATCAAATACCGAGAACATCGTTTTAATTGGCGCTCGATCACAGGGCTATAAATACCAATTATCTCATCAAATACCGAGAACATCGTTTTAATTGGCGCTCGATCACAGGACTATAAATACCAATTATCTCATCAAATACCGAGAACATCGTTTTAATTGGCGCTCGATCACAGGGCTATAAATACCAATTATATTATCAAATAACGAGAACATCTTAATTGGCACTCGATCACAGGACTATAAATATCAATTATCTCATCAAATAACGAGAAAATCTTAATTGGCGCCCAACGCGCAACCATATCTTCATAAATGGCGCCCATCGCGCGGCGTATATTTCAAAACATTCCATAGTATCATAATTAGCGCCCATCGCGGACGCGTAGTATCATATAACTAAAGCTGGAAGTCAGATTTGATTTTATCAACAACAAAACTTTCGTAAGCAGTACCTGTTTAGCTTTAATCCTATTTTGTTATATAAAAAAATACAACGTATTTAGGCACCATTCGACTTAAGCGGGTTTTTAATTTGCACGTAAACCTCCGAAACGAATTTATGGTGTGAGTCGAGGACTTAGTGGTCTTTTAATAATAACAATATTAATAATAGCTAAGATCACTGATGATAGTGATTTTAGTTTAAGGTCTCTGATAGGTAGTACCGATTCTCGAGTATGTTAAACACACTATATAGGCAACCACTCCCTTGAGTAGTCAGTATTTCCAGGCAAGCAACTCAGGTCACCGACAAGGGCTACACCAGATACTCAGCCTTAAGGAAGTTCCTCTGCGATCTTTGAGCCAGGTTTGGTCCTTGAGCACTGGGGAGTGCTAGTTGCAGTGATAACACCATTTCCAAGTGAAATAACTCACTTTCAAATTGTTAATTTAAAGGGGTGGCGGTCCAAAAACAATCATTCAGATACCAGCAATCCCTCATCTCACCTCTCTACCCCCTTTCAATAAACAAACATTTTCAGACAAGTAACTGAATGAAGGTATTTGAAGATTGTTCGCAACTAGACAATTTGGAAACATTCGTTTGAATAACCAAAAAAGGACTATTGTACTTTATTATTGATAATTTGCAGTTTTAGTAAAATAGTTTGTAGTGAGGCCGCTACCTGAAACTAGCTTAGTGACACTTTAGGGAAATTTTTGTCTGTTCTCTAGTAAAAGCTTCGTTATAAAGTGAACTGTTTATTAAAATTACCTGTTTGATAGCTATGTTATCACTCAAGACTGAACCTAACGATCGCTGTGATGAAGGACTCAAGCTCTCCCAATGAACTCAGCCATTTTAACCTGGAAGCTGTGGGTCTGGTGTAAACCTTGTCTGTGACCTTAGAGTCCACCCCGTTACATAGTCCCATGGTCTCTTTGGTGCTGACTGACAGCTGACAGCTTTGAAAAGTTACCAGACCAAATTATGTATCCCTACGCCAAACCATATGATCTGAAAAAAACATGTGTTTAGCAGCTGTCACTTCTGACAGTCAACATCTAGGAATATACCTAAATGTTGATTGTCAGAAATAAGCTGTGAGCTGTCAGTCAGCACCAAAGAAGCCGTGGGGCGACTGTACCTCGCGTAGCAAGGAAGCAGGTAGTCGCTACGTACGTACTCTGTTGCCCATCAATTAAAACACTCGTGGTCAACACCCACCAATGACATCGGGGTTTATGTATTCACATGGACGAGGGACTCTTTGTGGACGGACACAAGGGAAGAGGGGGAGGAGAACTCGCACTTCCGGTTCCGGTGCGTGGCCACCAGATGACTCCGGCAGCAGGGACACCCCAGGAATGGCTGTGAGCATCCTTAAAGTGGGACGGACTGCGAAAACAATACGAAGCATCCGGCGGATAGGAAAATAACAGTTTTTTTTTTTTT
>CABFOV010001342.1:105340-121974 GCA_902141375.1 Timema poppense
GGGGGGGGGGGGGCCTTATAGGGGACATCAAGCAAGGGGGATATCATGCGGTGCACAGACCGGCTGCCCTCCTCCCCTTTCTCTTCCATCATTAGCGAACACATTCGGTCATCTACCTTGAGCATAGAGAGTCATGAACGTTATCGAGTGCTAGTGAGGGTATCTTTGAAAATTCTTAAATAATGTTAGTTAAAAATAAATTAATTTTTGGCAAGTTTAATATTTAATACAAAAGTTAAAACTAAAACCTTTTAGTTCTTTTTCTTCTTCAGTAATATGATTCGCATGACTCAGTGCATACTTTCACTTATGAGGTAGAGATGAGGACAATATGATTTAGGGTAAACGTGCCCGCAATTGTGTGTCGGGAGAGTAGCAAACCATTTATAGGAGAAGAAACCATTACAATACACTCAGCTGGGATTCGTAGCCTAACCTCCTCGTCACCGGTAAAACCATACAGTACGAGAATGAAGCCTTTGTTTGCGTGCCAAACGGTTTTAATTATTACCATCCAACCTAATTTAGCCACTAATGTAAAGCTATAGTAAATTATTCTTATATCTTGACGAATTAATTATTCTTTTCCCCATTCGGATGTTAATTTTGTTTTTTTAACTATATACAATCAGCTAGAACATTCAAAACACTCATTAATATCTGAAACCCACTTCGATGGTCGAAAAGTATATGGCATCACTCTCTTAATAGACTGGACTGCCAATGACGTGGAGACCGGGGTTCGATCCGGGTCGGGTGTACTGAGGGTGGTTTACCCTTAATAGTTTTACATTTTCCCTTAACGCAAATGCGGATACATTTCCCTGGATTCAAACTTTCTAATTCCTAACACATTAGTGTAATTAGTACATAGGCATATAACTCAACACTGTGCTAAAAACAGTATCTGAAGCATAGTGTCTCAACGATTTCTCAAAAGGCTGAGTCCAGCGCACTTTAGCCAACAGTCTGATCAAACTTGCAGACAAAAAAAAGGGGTGGGGGGGTTGATTGTTTACCTCCCCCATGAGAATATTTCAAGATGAAAAAGGCGGACGTAAGAAAGATGTGTTAGGAGGAGAGTAAGGATAGAAAAATACTCTCGGAAACAAAGGAAATGAACGATACGTGTAAACAAACAGACCGAGTAAAACCCTCCACTATGCAGCATACAAGGTCTATTTGCTCTATTCGGATCTATTGATTTCTTCCAGTTGCCAGACACCCTTCCTCGTACAGTTGGAGCGAACTTATTCTGCAAACACTCGTAAGAAGCGTGTTCGTTATTCTGTAAATACACACGTTCTTAGTACATACTGTGTCAAGAAAATGACTACGAAACGATAACCCGATGTAAAAATGGTTTTCTCTAAGAGCGAAAAACAAAAGAACAAACAATTCGCAGAATGTCTAGAAATGTATTTTTTTAAAAACTGACTTATTTGATTTAAAGTGCCATTGTTTATATATATATATTTTTTTAATTATTATTATTATTATTAGCACCGCATCTTACTACCCGTTCGGGTTATACGCACTTACGCTAATGTGTAATGTTAGGGTGATTGTGAGATGAAATGGAGGACCTACAGTTTAACGTGGAATCCGAACCACGGTGGAGGCCTGGCATTTGTTTATGAATGATTTGTGTCGTATATTCTGACAAATGTATTGTGTTAATTATTATGACGCGCAACTTATTTGAAAAATTCACCCATGCGTGTATTCGAAACTAGGAACACTACACGGAAACTTTTTTTTTTCTATCTGATTAAATCATTTAAGCTTTTCAGGAGGCTTTTTTTTAATGAGCTGGAACATACCTTTTAGAGTTTAAACGTTATGAATATTTAAATAAAAATATAATTTTTTCTTATAAGGCTTTCCAATAATTGATTCTAACGTTATTAGGTATTCAGATATCCAATAAATTTCAAATTCATTTAGTTAAGATATTAACGTTCAATAGTAACTAAATAATTAATGCGAATAAAATAAAAAATTTGGAGAAAAAATCATACCAATAAGGTAAATTTAACCTAGTATAAATATAATGTTTTCTAAAATTCGGATAAGATTCGAGATTCGGGATTTGTAGGTATAATGAACATTCAGACTCGAGAAAAAGCGGACTCGACTCATCTCTTAGATGTATTTACGCTATTGTAAATTACCCTCAAAGTAATTTTAGTTGGTAAATGAGAGTTGCAATTTTGTTTTTACTGCTAAACAGTACCCAGATACAAACTTTAATCAAAATCGTAAGAAGGGATTTCGAAAAAAATTATTCTCTTTTTTTGCACTTAATTTTAAGGTCAGATATCTAGTCCCAAAAACTTCTAGGGGGGACCATATAAAAACACTACATACCGAGTCCTTCCCGATCTGTTAAATGGTTTCGGCTCTAGACCGAGGTACCGGGAAAACCACTTTTACCGGTTTCAGAAGTCATCTAACGTCAACATTTACTAAAATCTCAAGTTAGTTTTTTTTACGATAAATAATACTTTTTCTACCCGGGGGTTCGAGGGAAACAAAGAAAACGTATAATGAACCGACGCATAAGATAATATTACCTAAGTACTCGTATTAACACACATTATGATTATTTTGACCATGAACCTGAATAACCTATTGTATGATGACGTCACTCACCTATAAACCTGCTCCAGCCACCTGGCAGTGTCAAAGAACACTTTAAGGAAGAAAAAAAAACTTTTTTCCAGTCGACATTGATCAAATTTTATTAGTGTTATTTTATTGGTATTTATAATGTATACCCTTTATTAAAAGTGACAGCTGAAGATCATATGATTTGACGTATCATTTAATTTTAATCTACATGAGGTATTTAACAAGGACTTTCTGAACCGACTATATTCCATTCACCGTAGGAATTGTTTTCTGAAAGGCCTTTTTCCCTACCATAAATCTACTATATAGTAGGATATTGGTAGGAAAAAAGACCTTTCAGAGAGTAATTCCTACCGTGAATGGAATATAGTTATATTAGCACACGACTTATAAACTAACTTATATATAAAAACAGACACAACATCCAGCCCCCAGCTGTTAATTCATTACTATGAAAGGGTAAACCCATATTTCATCAATGCCAGGAATCAAACCCGGAACAATTATATCAGCATACAGACACGTTACCGACAGAGCTAAGGTGTGGACTTATGACGTTTCAATACGTGAACGGAGACATAGTAACTTTTCTGGCTGTCAAATAAGACTCTTTCTATGAAATGTAAACTATATCACAGCACATTAGAGGTGCAGGAGCGTTTATGGATCATAATGGGGGGAGGGATGGGTGTACAAGTGGGAGATTGATGTGGGAATTATATGGGTATTTGTTGAAGCTTCAAGATTCAAGTTTTTTTGTGGGTACCCTCTCCCGAAATATTTATTTAAAGTGGGATGGAAGGGGTTGCGAGAAAAGTAAGCGTTTTTTGCAGTTGTTATGGCAATTTTTTCTTTGGAAAAATTAAATAAAATGTTGCTCCAGTAGAAACAGAGAATTTAATTTTCCTCACGTGGTGACCTCAACAAATCTTTAATATTTATCTGTAAGGGAGTCCTGAAATGTGGCAACTTTTTCTCTTCATTTAAAAAGTTTGTCAACCAATGCCGCTATACTATGATGGATATTTCAGGAACTGATGATTTCAACATGTGCAGAAAATTAATGTTTGTGCTGAAGCAATTTTTTTTTTATTCAAGCCAAAAAGTATTAGCACCGCGTCTTACTACCCGTTTGGGTTATACGCACTTACGCTAATGTGTAATGGTAGGGTGATTGTGAGATGAAATGAAGGACCTACAGTTTAACGTGGAATCCGAACCACGGTGGAGGCCTGGCATTCCTCACATTCACAAGATGTCTTGTCAGAGGTGAAGGAACGGTTTGGTAATCAGATAAATCTTTGCTGGGACCGAGGATTGAACCCCGGCCGCCAGCATAGAAGTCTGACACCTTACCCCTAGACCGCCAGGTCACCCTTTAGCAACAAAAAAAAGTTGTCATAAAAACTGCAAAAATACTGGCCTTTTCTCGCGTCCCTTTCCATCCCACCTTAAAACCTAAACCTAATTTACAGGGATAAAAGGGCGTTCGGTATTACGCAAGCAGAGTTGTTAGATGAAGTGCATCCACATCGGTGAGGAGTGGAGGTGTGAAAACTATAGAAATATATAATAATGCATGCGGCCAACATTCGAACCTTAACCAATTTGTCACTATAAATAGACGAGTAACCATCGGTGCTTGTTTTGGTATGTTCACCACTCGGCTATCGGTTTGCACGCTTGACTCAAACCGGTTTCAATCTTGATCTTTAAACAGTTGATTTCCACAAAAGCTATTTTCTAACTAACGTATATTTTTAAATGTCAAAAATAAGGCATGTAACGTATAACTGTTTATAAAGTAATTAAAACGTGAACCTGTTGGTAAACATTTTATACGATTATTTGTATTAATTTGTATAAGTCCAAAATAAAAAAAAAATACATACATTTAGTACCTTGAAAGGTATGTTGATCCTAAAAGAACTTATACAAATATGATTGTTGTTACTTCTTAGCTTCGCGAATCGTTATAAAGCACTAACGGTGTTAATTTACGTGACAACTACTATTTTGAATGTGCTGGCGGCCGGGGTTCAATCCTAGGTCGCGGCAAAGATTTATCTGATTGCCAAACCCTTCCTTCACCTCTGACAAGACATATTGTGAATGTGTGGAATGCCAGACCTCCACCGTGGTTCGGATTCCACGTTAAACTGTAGGTCCTTCATTTCATCTCACAATCACGCTACCATTACACATTAGCGTAAGTGCGTACAACCCGAACGGGTAGTAAGACGCGGTGCTAATAATAATAATACTATTTTGAAAAACACAACCTAAAGAGCATGCATCACATACCCAACAACTCTGTGATATAGTCGGCTCAAAATCGTAAATTTACACGAGCACTAATGCAAGTGATTCATTTCTAATTAAACATTCATGGAGATAAGAGTTAATAGATGTTCTTAATAGAGAACATTGTTGAGATATTTAATGATATTTTGATACAAACTTCATTGAAAAGGTCGTTTTTGGCCATTTTAGAATGTCTTTACAGCTAAGATTGTGCACAGAGCTTAATTCTGACATAATAGGGGCATACTGTAGTTATTAATAAGAAATTTTGTCGCTTTGTCCCACATCGTCTCCTTGGAAAATTTCTAGTAATAATTCAAATACGAATGCACTGCACACATTTCTTTTCTTTTCCTATCTCGCGCGAGCCGGGAGCTGAGTTTGGTTTGTTGTGATGAAAGCTCTTAAGCCCTCCTCGATGAGTTCTATCTATTTTCTTCTACTATAATTGGATTTATTTGGGGAAAGTTTTTTATTTTTCCTTCAATGAAGAAAGTAGGTCCTATAGATGTCAATTTAGAAAACCCTATAGATAGATATATACCTTTTTTTTTACGTTTTCATCTTCCTTTTCTTTATTTTTCTAGCTTTTCTTTTCTTCAAGCTATCATTTCACACCCAACTTAATAACAACATTATTTCTTCATCTAATATAATCGATGAGTCTGAAGGCAACTTGAAACCAAATTTAAAAGTATTTTTACTATTTTATTTTTTAGCATCGTATGTGTTAGAGATTAAGAAGGTAGAATTTAGAGGAAGTGTACCAGCATTTTGAAGAAGGGGAGAGGAAAATCATTTAGGAAAACCTTCCCTCAGTACACCCAACCAGGATCGAACCAACATCTTCCCGTCATCAGCAGCCTAGTATACTACAAGAGTGACACCTTAGACCATGGGGGCCACTGAAACGGGTCAGAAAAGTATAAAAAGTAGAGATGCAGTATTACTGAAATCAGTATGAGAAGAATACTTGTCACACACACATACACATTTACACGAGTGCATGATGTCACACCTGAATTTAAAACACTGCAGACATTCCTTAACCAGCGCACCTTTTTTTAAAAATAAAACATTGTCTCAAATTGACGTCATCGTTAGAATGTTAGATACAGTTAGTTATGTTAATCTAGCTCGGGAGCCCTTGGGTTGGGCCAAAAAAAATTATAAGTATGACGGAATGTTGAGACCATGAAAATCAACCATGTCATAGGGATCAGCTTCTAAAAGGTGGCGTCCAGGATTGAATCTGGGTTACACCTACAATTTATTTTTATCCCGCATGAAGTTAATTTATTTATTTGGCTTTTTTCTCACCCCTCACTCGACGATAAGTTAATACAAAATTATTAATTTTTAATTCTAATATTTAAATAAGTTACTATTTATTTTAAAATACAATTTCTTATCCGTAGGGTTCAATGAACGAATAATGCTCCTGACTATGATCCACGAGACAAGGGTTTAATCCTAATCTGGGTCAGGAAGGTTAGTTTTTTCAAAATAGAGGTTTTACATTCTTTCACCAAATATAAGACTGTTGTAGTTGATATTTTTTTCCACCATTATTTGGATTAAAAAATACATTGCGCTTATATTATTATTATTATTATTATTAGCAACGCGTCTTACTACCAGTTTGGGTTATACGCACTTACGCTAATGTGTAATGGTAAGGTGATTGCGAGGTGAAATGGAGGACCTACAGTTTGACGTGGGATCCGAACCACAGTGGAGGCATGTCATTCCAAATTATTTTTAGTATATTTTCAATATTATAATATATAATATACATGCCATAAAATATAACTTAATATATAATATATCATTTCATAATATATATTATATAGGCTACAATATGTTTTCGGGGTCTACAAATAGGCTTTAGAATAATTTGTTCAATGTCATAATATAAATATTATACTTAAAATTACAATGAAAATATTTAAAATATAATGAAGCATCGGATAAACTAATGTAATTTATACGTATATAAAACTAATAAAACAATTTTGTCATTTGGTACGGATTTTCCACTGTTCACAGGGGTATCTAAACATGGTCGAAAATAAAATTGTCCTGGATTCGATTCCCGTGTTCAGGCGTCATTTTTCAGATATGTTTAGATGTAGGCCTAGAAATAAAATTAAAATGGCTTGTTATCTAGGAACATAATAGAAAAAAATACATGAGCAACAGTGCAATGAACCGTTTCGGTGGCCCCGTGATTGAAGGCGTCACTCTCGTTGTAGATTAGAATGCCGATGACGGGGAGATTGAGGTTCGAATCTCGGTCGGGTGTAGTGAGAGCGGTTTTTAAAAACTGGTTTTCCACCCTCCTTCCACGCACACGGGTACACTTCCTCTAAATATAGCATTCCTCATCCCTAAATACCATTGACTTAATTAGTACATCAGCGTAGAGCCTGAACAGGTAGTAAGACACGGTAAAAAAAACTGCAATAACATATCATTCTTTAAGAAAGCTCTAGAGGAAAAGTTGGGTAAAAATGGACGGTTTATCACATCCCACTTAATCTAGTGCGCGTTTCACTTGTGGTTACTGCCGACATTAAATTGAACGTTTCAAGAAATGATCCGTGAACTAACTCCAGAAATACTTTGTAGCAGACATTTACAACTTTGTTTGCAACATATACATGAGGTACATCTAGTAACTCATTCGTAAGGCGAGCACATGTGTACTACGGTTGAACTTTGGCGAAGTTTCAAAGTTACAAAAATATACTTTAAATGTGTTTAATATAATTTCCAGCAAAAAATTTCACACTAGAGAGTCTAAATTTCCTAGAAAATAATAAATTTAATCTAAAATCTGTGTTTAATATAATCCCAGTGGCATAGTCTTAAATATATAAATCTAATTATTTAGTAGGTCTTATAGTATTATTCACATATATTTTGCTATATACAATTTAAAAAAATCTAGTATACTTTAAACTTTCTCGTACTATGCGAAAGTATTATAATTGTGAAAATTTACTGCCTCGAGATCATGATAAATTTTAACGTTTTATGGCCGCCCAAACTCCAAAAGGTGGATTTTACATTATTCTGTCTTTCCCTGAACTCAGATCCGATATGGTATGATAGATTTTGATAAATCTTGATATCTATATGTTATTGGGAAATACCTGCATATTTTATGTTGAACTTAGATCTCAAATTATTTTTAAATTCCAAATTTATCAAAATGGCTCGAACTATTTTGTTTGTAATGATACATAGGAAGTTTGTGACCTCTAGCATAACACTGTATACTTGGTTTTTGGACACAAATTTGTCAAAAGGTTGTTTATTAGTGAGTGATTTTCGCAAATTCGAAACATTTTAAAAATAACTCCAGAAATTTTGTTTTAACTGTTTATCTTGACATTTATCTACATTTATTGGGGGTGGGAGGGTGGCGGAATTTATTTTGGGTAGTTTATTGATGACTGATAATTTTAATTCTAATATTAAAAAAAATTACTTTCTGTTAAATTTTTTACATTATAAATAGGCTTAATGATATAGGCCTATATTTTTTAATTTATTCGTTTACTAATGAAGGATTTTATAAAATTTGAGTTTTTTGAACTTGCTCTCATGAATTTGTTCAAAATTGCTACTGTGGGACGACTTAACATGATCAATAAATGTATACTTATCTATCCAAAATAAATTAATATAAGGGCAATTTACTTATGGCGAATTAAATTATTATTATTATTATTATTATTATTAACACTGCATCTAACTGCCCGTTCGGATTGTACGCACTTACACTAATGTGTAATTGTAGAGTGATTGTGAGATGAAATGGAGAACCTACCGCTTAACGTGGAATCCGAACCACGGTGGAGGGCTGGTATTCCACACATTCACAAGCTGTGATTAATACACGTCTTTTCAGAGGTGAAGGAAGGGTTTAGTAAACAAATATATCGGTGCCGGGACCAAGGATTGAACCCCGGACCCAAGGCAAATAAAAGAAAATTTGAAATTATCCGAAATTAGCCTTGAATATTGAGTTCAAAATGGGGATCTGGAAATAATTTTCATGATAAATAATTATTTTTTTTTACAAATAAAAAATTATTTAAGGGTTGCAAAAAAAATTGTTTTCAAAATGTTTTAATGTATTAAAAATATTTGAACAATTTGGTTTAAAATGTATATATAAAGTTTGTTAATTAACAAGATTAGGTGTTTGTTTATATGAGGAAAACTTACTTACTGAGAACTTATTTTTGAAAATTGTATTCAAAACTATAATACAATTTATGAGAAATTTTATACGATTATTTAATACCATTTATTTATTTATAGATATACAATATTTTTTCAGAACGAGTTGATACTTTTTTTTTGCACCGCGTCCTATTACGCATTCGGGTTATACACCTGTGTACTAATTACGCTAATGAGTTAGGGATTAAAAAGGTTATATTTAGAAGAAGTGTACCCGCATTTGGGTGGAAGAGTGGGAAAACATTTTGCAAAAATCGCCCTCAGTAGTCCTACACCCGACCGAGACTCGAACCTCGATCTCCCCATAATCGGCAGTCTAGTCTACTGCGAGAGTAGCGCCTTAGATCATGCGGCCACCGAAGCTGGTTTCATCAGTATTGATATACCTAGTTTATCAAAAGTGATATTTAACTTCAATGATATTGCGTATGAACACATTAAAGTAGTCTTAGTAACTATTGTAGACCCGAGTGTATGGGCACGCGAACTATGTTTCTAACTAATCTAGTCAGATTTGCCGCTGATGGTGAGGTTGGGGTGTGAATCCCGACCGTGTGTGCTAAAGGCGATTCTTACTAATTGGTTTTACACTTTCCCTCCAAGCAAATGATGGTACAGTTATTCTAAATTCAACATTTTTACGCCCCATCTCTTTTTATAGCCCACTTAGGTGGTCGAATGGTCTAAGGCGTCACACTCGCAAAGGACTGGACTGCCGGTGACGAGGAGATCAGGGTTCTAATCCCGGTAGGGTGTAATTACTTTTTCTTAATGTTTTTCCAATGTCCCTACGCCCAAATGCGGGTACACTTCCTCTAAAATACAACTTTACTAATTCCTAAACCATTAACGAAAAAGTATATATAAAGCATGTTCAGCGTTGGAATTGTTTTCTGAAAGGCTTTTTCCCTACCAGAAATATATTATATAGTAAGATATTGGTAGGAAAAAAGACCTTTCAGAGAGTAATTCCTACCGTGAATAGGAGTTTACGTATATATGACGGGTAGTAAGACTCGGTGCAAAAAAAAAACACTGGTACATCTGGTTTGGTTGTTGTATTTCTGGGAGTAGGGGCCAGTAGGCAAACAACATGTGTATGAAACATTATTATTATTATTATTATCAGCACCGCGTCTTACTACCCGTTCGGGTTATACGCACTTACGCTAATGTGTAATGGTAGGGTGATTGTGAGATGAAATGGAGGACCTACAGCTTAACGTGGAATCCGAACCACGGTGGAGGCCTGGCATTCCCCACATTCACAAGATGTCTTGTCAGAGGTGAAGAAAGGGTTTGGAAATATGAAACATTCATCAGAGTATCACGTGGAATTAAACCGGGGGACTGACAAGACCCTCAGCCTCCACTCTTCCAAGTTAAAATTACTGACTGGTATTGCTATGTGTCATCGAGGGGCAGTGAAAAAAAGGCTCATTTTAAACATGGTTTCATTAGAGAGAGGACACAAATATCCATCTGGAGTCAATCGGCCGGCTTCCACAACGCTGGGTTCAGGTAGCGACCCAACCCCCTCTTCACATAATCCAACCTTACAAAGAGCTTACACCGACTGTACATTAGGATTTCAACGGGTCCCTTTAAGACTAACATGTTTAAAGTGAGTCGTTTAACAACTAAACATTTGTGAGTACTTTTATCACTGGCAGTACCACTAGCGAACCCCTGTGGCGATGGACTCAACCTCGCTCAAGGAGCGCAGCGATGCTCCTGTGAGGTGTAGGTATTTCTTTTCTTTGAACTAGGGCCTATTCGTTTGGGGTCCCCTTAGTCACGCGGACCATTTTCCGTTGTCATTGGCAGTGTAAGGCCTCCGTCGTTGATGCATTCTGTAAGAAAATATGAGGTGACAAACGATCACTTGGTATTCAAGAGGTAACCTAAACAGCCATTCTTTTCGAGAGATGGCGAGAGAGAGAGAAAAATGTGTTTGTAAATACAGCCAGGAAACTCCTACAACAATTCTGTTTTGTTTTATTATATGAATATTTCATTCCAACTCTCGCATCCCGCCCCGAAAAAACATTACAATAAAAAGGGTGGTATAAAAAGAGGAATAGTGTAGAATAGAACATAAAAAAATATGGGAGGGGAAAACCTTTAAAAAAAAAAAGTGAGTAGGAAGTCCTAAAAATAGCTCTATGCTTTCCCTTGTTTTATTTAGTTGGTTTTTTTTCTACTCCGTTTTCTTTCGACTTTAAAGGAGTTTCACGCCGACTGGTTCAAATCTCATCTCCGAGAACGACTTTGCTCTGCCGAGACAGTTCGATCACCGCGCGTAGTTCGATAACTGCCTCTTTGTGGTGGTGACATCAGCGAAATTCCCTTCTGGAGGAAAGACATGAAATTTCTTTCATTTGGATAAATAATAGGATCCAAAAGTCTAATTCCCTTTAGTATGGAAAAGACGTTCCTTGAATTGTTTCACAAAATCTTTTGCTGTGTTTTTTAAATAAAAAAAACGACACATGGCTAAAAGAGTCGAGCCAGGGACCTTTGGCTTAATACGTCAATGCTTTTGCCACGAAGCTATCCAGGAGTTTTCCCGGGTCCAAGGTCATTCTTCACACATATTTTTTTAAAGTCAGAGTGATGGATGTATAGAAATTGTTAGATACACAATTTTGTTATAATTTGCAGTGCTCCAATCAAACCAGTAGGTACTCTTTATTGGGCGTGTTCGAGTTCCTCCACAAAAGTTGATTTAATCCCCTTTTCAATATAGGTCACTTAATTCTATGGTCGAGTTCCTTCACTTGGTGGGTTGGGAGGGAGCTAATTACTTCACTTTGACGTTGGGGAGGCGGCAAGGAAGGGGAGGGGGTGTTGAGTTCCTTCACGACACCTGAAGGAATGGATTATACAGTAGCCCCATGGCTTCTTTGGTACTGAATGACAGCTCACAGATGACAGTTGGCAGCTTTAAAAAGCTACCAGACCAAATTACGTATCCCTACGCCGAACCAGATGATCTACAAAAACATGTGTTTAGCAGCTGTCACTTTCGACAATCAAAATTCAGGTATATACCTAAATTTTGACTGTCAGAAGTCATCTGTGAGCTATCAGTCAGCACCAAAGAAGCCATGGGGCTACTGTATGCATAGTTGGTTAATTTCTACATATACTTATGGTTCTTACCCAACTTGACTTAACATTACCTTTCAAGTGTTAACAAATTTCGTTATTATTATTATTATTATTAGCACCGCGTCTTACTACCCGTTCGGGTTATACGCACTTACGCTAATATGTAATGGTAGTGTGATTGTGAGATGAAATGGAGGACCTACAGTTTAACGTGGAATCCGAACCACGGTGGAGGCCTGGCATTCCCCAATTCCATTATTATTTAATTTTATAATTTACTGTGCGAAGATCCCCTTTTTGAGGTGTCGTGAAGGAACTCGACCATTGCTATCGGACTAATTATCTCCGTGGAGGAACTAGACATACCCGTCTTCATTTACGATACCCTGAAAGGTAGCAATCCTACCTTACACTATTCCACCATGGTGCAGCTTATAGGTCATAGCAGAAACAATCATGGGGTAAAATTTAGAGTATACGTCGTTCTGAAATGTATCAGGCAAGATGTTCCATTCTCGTAGTTAAATATATCGCGAAGAGTGAGATTAATATAATCGTGAGAAACATAGATCAAGCCATCCTCAAAACAATATAGTATGTCTTTATTAGGTGTCCGACACCTTGGTTGAGCCGGTAGCATGTCTACCTATTGGACTAAGCATCCCGGGTTCAATTTCCAACACAGCCTAAAATGTTATAATTAATTAAATCGGGGTTTCTCCTTTAACAGTGATTAATTAATTAATGGCCGGAGGGCTTGGTAATATGTCGGTTCTAGATTTAAGTTAGTTTATAAGTCTTGTGATAAAAAAAAGTTAGTTCAGAAAGTGCATGTTAAATACTTCAAATAAAATTTAGTATATTTATTAGAGAAATCTTGTGGTATTGTTTTAGAGTGTTTTGAAGGTACAGAATTGCCAACCGCACAAAAGAGTGAAGATATTTCTTGTCTTTTCAAGTAGGTGGTACCCTTAACTATGAGACTCCTTCAACCAGGAGTCTATCACCATTAATCTCAGGATACAAAGGACATTTTTTTTCCTCTCACCGAGTAAGAGCACTTACCGTCGAGGTCGAAGTACATAAAACGAGGGCGAGGGTGCTGTAAGCAACAGTTTCCCCTCACATTTGGTCCCTGAGAACGGTCAATATGACCGCCATCTCCGTCGAGGGCCCATACCTTCCAATAATTAATCACAGAGGGCACGCATTGTTTGTGGGCCGGATGCCCGGGTAATAAAGGGGTACGAAGGCTCTAAGAGCAGACCTCATACAATTGACCCCGCTTTCCCTCCCCCCCTTCCCTCTCCAACATACACTTAACCCCTTTCAGAGAGGTAACGTTCAATACTGTATACCACCCACCACTCATAGTCATAGACAGGTCCATAAGGAGTATTTGGCTCAGCAGCGGCGATCAATGTTTGTCTAAGAAAAAACTGTCCTGAAAGAAAACAGCGGGTGCCGCTATTTTCTAAAGGCAAAATATGAATTTGGCCCCAACAATCCTTTAGCAGTACCTTTTCAACCCCAGTCATTGTAAACACTATTGAATCAAATCATCCCGCATTGGGCGTCAATTGTAACACTATGGAATCAATTGCCCCACTTTGGTCATCGATTGAAACAACTACGGATTAATTCCTTGATATAATAATGCTGTGATGATGTACAGGTTGTCTATAGCTCCGTGATCGAGCGCGTATCATCACTGTACGGAAAAGATACCGTTTAACCAGCTGTCTATAGCTCCGTGTTCGAGCACTAATTAGAAAGGTATAACTAATAAATGTAAGAAAGAGAACTGTTTATGGCTGTTTATTCACACACGGTTTACTTAAATGACATCTGTTAATTACTTATACAAACTCCAATTAAATGCTTTATATTAATGCACACTTGTGATATTAATGTAAGTTAATTTTATACTGTGTTAGACTGTGACAGCCAGTGTGTGGCTCTGACTGCGTTGTGTGTAGATGTTTGGCTTCCGGTCTGTGTGGTATATACGCACAAACGGTTTATATATGACATACCTCTTGCATCTTTCTCCCCTCGCCTACAGTGAAAATCTAACTAATAGAAAGAGTCCTGGCGACAGGTGTTGTGAAGCCTAGCTTATTATTGGTATAAGGAATTGGCGTCTTTAACAAATACTGCGGAGTTGTTCCTTTTAACATGAAATAGCGCGGTTGTTCTTTTAACAGGAAATATGGTATAAAAATATATATTTTAAAGGTGTAATCCTTTTCCCATTATTTATAAGAAGCGCGTGTTTCTTCATGGATGAATCTTAAAAGGATACTCTACATATATTACTTTAAAGAAAAATTACCTTCATCCATGAACTTTTTTATATAATTTAGAGTAATTCAAACCAATATCCTTACACCATAATAGTCTACTAATTAGGCACCAACAATCGTAGGAATCTGGCCCCATTAACCTACCAAAAACATTACTTCTCATTTTACCCGGATTTAGGATAGTTCTATGCCCTAGGTTAGGTCAGGCTCGCTTAGGCTAGGTTTGGTTTGGTTTGGTTAGGTAAGGTTTGTGTTGTGTGGTTTCGTACTATCCATTGCTTGCTGTCTTCTGTTCAGTTTGCTAAAACATTTATACCCATCCTTAGTGCGACGCCACAATACCCAGGGCCACGACAAGGTATTGGCTATGTGCGCCAGTACTGGTGGCGCGACTCGTGATGAAGTCGTAAGTTCTTGCGGGGAAAATCCGGGAGGCATCATGTTTACCGCGATTAAATTCTCGAAAATTCTAAAACACAACTCACCGTTTCTCGTAAGCTACTCGGACAATCACAGCAGTTTTTTTTTTTGTCAGAATTTGTTATAAAAACCTTAAAAGACATGGGGATATTATTAAAATTTCCATATTCCAATTGGTTTGCTTTGAAATAATTGTTTTCTAATGAAAGAACCGTAATGAGGTTTTTAGTGCAGACATATTTTCACTCTTTGTAAATGTTTTTTCCTAATTGAGATAGATGGGTAGTATAAGTGTACGAAATGTTCATCAGGAACTGAATTTTATTTTGATATAAGATTCATTCCTCCAACACCAATACTTTTCACAGTTTGATGTGTTTAATTACGAGCTCTTCTCGAGCGCCAGGTTTTCGATAAACTGTAGATTGTTATATTGACCGGTTCGTCATTCCGTTCGATCACTGATTCACTACTGTGCTTGAAGGGAGGCTGGACATTATAATAGTGATTTAATAATGGAACTAATAATAAGAGTTGGTTTGTCTAGTATAACACACTACATCCCTTGACTTTTTTAGTTCTTTTTTTATTGAGGATATTTAATGTGCACTTTCTGAACACGCTTGTGATATCAGCACACAACTTATAAAATAACTTAATACAGTAATATGAAATTCTCAACATCCAGTTCCTAGGCTGACAATTCATTGAATATTAAAATATAGCATGTCGGGAATCGAACCCGGAACCCTAAACACAGAAAGTAGAAGACGTATTAGTGACCGAGCTGAGTTATTGTCGGACAAGATGGACACCAATTATACATTTAAGATTCATTTATTCACTAATTTACAAGGAAGGTATAATATAATATTATAAATAGAGTTCACAACCAAAAGTGATTGAAAGTATCTAACATAATAATTGTAAAGCTAATAATAGTAGATCAGGAAAAATAAATGTGGGAATGGAATGACGGACCGGTCAATATAACAATCTACAGTTTATCGAAAACCTGGCGCGCGAGAAGAGCTCGTAATTTAAACACATCAATCTGTGAAAAGTATTGGTGTTGGAGGAATGAATCTTATATCAAAATAAAATTCAGTCCGTGATGATTATTTCGTAAATTTATTCAAACATCTATTTCAATTAGGAAAAAACTTTTACACAGAGTGAAAATATGTTTGCACTAAAAACATGATTATAGTTATTTCATTAGATAACAATTTTTCCAAAGCAAACTAATTGGAATATGGGAATTTTAATAATATCCTCATGGTATTTTAGGTTTTTTAAAACTAATTCTGAAAAAAATTACTGTGATTTTCCGAGTATTTTACGAGAAACGGTGAGTTATGTTTTAGGATTTTCGAGTATTTGATCGTGGTAAATTAAATATGATGCCTCCCGGATTTACCCCGCAAGAACTTAAAAATGTGGCCGTCTTGAGCCCTCGTGTCGTGAATTCAAATATCGTCTGCACATTGCACGGAGCCTATACACCAGATACTCCACCTTAAGATGGAGTGCTAGTGAGAGCGAGTTTAGTGCATTAATTTTGCAGTTTTTATAGCACAAACCTCTTTTGGCCAAAAT
>CABFOV010001343.1:9663-33213 GCA_902141375.1 Timema poppense
TGCATGGCAAGGTTGCAAACAAGCTGCTTGCAAGACGTGTGTTCTTTTAATTTATTTGTTAGTCATACACTTAAGTGCTGTAATAAATAAAGTATATTCTGAAGCATTGCTATTATATTCCACCGTTATGGTTTATTAAAGTTGACCTTGGTGATCTTGTGATAAAGTACTGGCCTCAGGACCTGATTATCGTGGGTTTCAAACCCAGCCAAGGTAGACAGAATTTTACTGAGCGATAAAGATCCGTGGCACAACTTCCTTCGGAGGGGAAGTAAAGCCGTCAGTCCCGTGTCGATTGAGGTATGTAAAAAAGAACCCTGAAAGGTACTTTTTCCCGACAAAATTGGTAGTCCCTTTCGCGCTCGCCCATAAAAATTCTCGTGTGGTGATATAATCAGTCGGTTCGGAAAGTACATTTTAAATACATCAAATAAATAAAATAGAAATATTTATTGAATTGATATGATTCATAAGTTGCGTCTACTCTTGAGTGTACGAAAATAAACGACGCCAAATTGCTCAAAAACTTTTTTTTTATTCTTCTAGTAAATGCTGATTGAGGCGCATGTTTAAAAGTTGCGCTGGTGCATCTATTTGTCACATTGAATTCAGTCCCATGAACAATAATTTATTATAGCTTTATTATACTCGTACTATTGGTCGGTAGCAGGGCCGGCCTTAAGGTTTACGACGCCCTGTGCGAAAACCTAAATGGGTACCTTAACCAACCAACCTACCTTCCTTCCTCCCCCCCTCCTACCCCCCACCCCCCAATATTCCCAAACGGGAAATAGAATAAAAGTTCAAGGCTTACAAAATTGAGGTAATTTTTTTTAAGATTAGAAAAAAATATATTTTCTAAAAATAAAAAAATCTTTTTATTGGTTATTTTAAGATTTGGACTGATAGGACTAATATATGACACAGAATTGCATCGGGTGATCACGAATTGTTGAGGGAGAAGAATGTGTTGGGTTTTTTTCTCTTGGTAATAAGAAAAATTTATTTCTAAAATGAAGCAAGATACAAAAAAAATAATCAAATTGTTCTTCTGTAAAATATTTACAAATATACTTTATTTCTTTCGATATTTCATAATCATTCATTCATTTATTCATAATCTCTATGGAATTTTTTTTTAAATTAAAAACTAATACATTTTTGAGAAAATTAACCTTTTTATTTAAAAAAAACAATGGCCATTTTGAGGGTTTACACCTTTTTTTTAAATATTCTGGTGTATTTTAAAAGAATACAATAAGATATATTGGAATTAATGAAAAGTTGATTATATTAAAACATTTAAGTTAATATTTTGATAGTGTGTTTCTTTTATCGGACATAATAACTATTTGAAGGTTAAACCTTGTTTGAAAGATTAATAATATAAACAAAATAATAAACGGTAGCATTTAATTATCACCGGAGCCCTTTATTTGCGTAAAACGGCCAAACAAGAAATAAAAACACTTATCACTAACCCATTGCGTAAAATTAACTTAATATAATTCGCACTGGGGAACAACTAAATATTTTCAGCTCATCAGCTGTAATCAGTGTTGCCAACTCATCAATATGGAATGATGACTTTACCGAATGCTGGAAAAATATATTATTTGAGAGGATTTGGAAAAAATCTCTGACAGGGAAGAAATAAATTAAAACGTGTTTTTAATCAATTATTTTCATAGTATCTTTCAATTTACTGTATTTTTGCCGCTTACATGCAAATACATGCGCTGCACTGTCGTCGGTAGTATGGACTACAAGTTGTTCCAAAAGGTACTGAGCCGTAAATTACCACGTACCTGGTTGCAGTTCTTCCTATAACAGATGTTGTGAATGTTCACCACGGGCCTGAAGACATGTCTGGACACGTCTCTTCTTTTGATATCACATGAAGAGGCCTGAAGACATACCTGGATACGTCTCTTCTTTTGATATCACATGAAGAGGCCTAAAGACATACCTGGATATGTCTCCTCATATAATATCACATGAAGAGGCCTGAAGGAATGTCTGGACACGTCTCTTCATATCATATCACATGAAGAGGCCCGAAAGGAATGTCTGGACACGTTTCTTCATCTATTGTCACATTAAGAGCCCTAAATACATGTCTGGACACGTCTCTTTATCTGATATCACATGAAGAGGCCTGAAGGCATGCCTGGACACGTCTTTTCATACAATATCACATGAAGAGGCCTGAAGACATATCTGGTAACGTCTCCTCATATAATATCACATGAAGAGGCCTGAAGGCATGTTTGGACATATCTCTTCATCTAATATCGCATTAAGAGACCTGAAGACATGTCTGGACACGTCTCTTCATCTAATATCACATGAAGGGCCTGAAGAACGTCTTTTCATATACTATAATATTAATAGACGTGTTAAAACATGTCTTCAGGGCCGTGGGGTACATTTCCAACCTTTGTTATAGGAAGAACTTTAACGAGGTAGTAGTACGTGATACTTAACTGCTCAGTATCTTTCGGGACATTCTGTAGAAACTATCTTATTTGTTCACTGATAACCATGGAAATGAACCCAAACAAGTTAACTATTTTGTTTATATAATATGCAAAATAAAACTCATACATTTTTTATTTCAATGTTTCAAAATAAGCTAATGTTTAAAACTCCAATAAAAAAGACTTGATTTGAAAAGTGACTGTGATACACGTTTATACAAGGCACATTCATTTAAATAGAAAGCCCAGTTTTGAAGCCGATGGCCTCTCAGGATGAAACCGATCATTTAAGTGACTGGTTTGATGAAGCGTTCGAGATGTACAACGACATCGACAACGGCGAGACAATGGTCGCAGACAACATGCTGGGTCTCGTCCAGAACACCCTGTGGCTGTTCGAGGATATCGTGAGGACAGTGTCACGGTTGGGAGTGTTCGATGTCCAGGTGCCTTTGGAACAAGTTCCAACAAAGACTCTTAAACTGTTCCTGTTACCGGCGCTGATGGGTGAGTTGTGAGACACTCTGTGTAGCATAGAGGATATCGTAAGGACTGTGTTATATAGTCCATTGTCCATTGAAAGAACTCAATCTGACGGCGTATTTATAGTCAGTCTAGTCTCAGGAGTGGGCCAATCTCCTAGTATACAAATAATGAACAGTTCAGTCAGAATGAGAGGTTTGTTGACCCCTGAATATTGACTGTACATACGGACACCAATAGCCCATCAAAACCAGCAAAATAAACCCCATCTGCCGGAGTCAGGCACAATACCCTGCCTGGTTTCAGGCACGTTGTGTGTCAAGTTGTCCGGGGAGGATCGTCCTAAGGTCGTGCAGTTGTCGGAGATCTACTTCAGAGACTTCTTGGAGCGTTGCAGGAGGTACTGCATCGCTGACGTGAACGTGCCCGCCCGGGACAAGGTCGCGGACACTCGCGGACCCGCGGCTAATATAGAGGGCGTCTTGGAGCGTTATGACGTCATCATGCGTCGTTCTAAAGAGAGGAGTAGAATGGAGCGACGTCTGCAGGTACGCAAGAGACACGTTTTGATAACTGCGTGTATATAGACCAAGTCCCATTTTAAACAACAATTGTCCAGGTCATGGTTAGTGGTGGATCCAGAGGGAGTGACCTGAGGGATTGTGCCCCTACCCCTCCCATTCACATTCTGCATATAAAATATTATTATTAGTACCGCGTCTTACTACCCGTTCCGGTTATACGCACTTACGCTAATGTGCAATGGTATGGTGAATGTGAGATGAAATGGAGGACCTAAAGTTTAACGTGGAATCCGAACCACGGTGGAGACCTGGCATTCCTCACATTCACAAGATAGTCTTGTCAGAGGTGAAGGATAGGTTTGGTAATCAGATAAATCTGTGCCGGGACCGAGGATCGAACCCCGGGCGCCAGCATAGAAGTCTGACACCTTACCCCTAGACCACCAGGTCACCCATATAAAATAATCAAAAGTTTTAAAACCTATACGTTAAAATAACTTATACTATTTGAATTCAAGGTCTTCATAATTGTATTAAATATACCTTTTCAATATATTTCCAATCTCAAATTTATCTAATATCATAGGATTCAAGGTATTCGAGGAATTTATCTCACCATCTCTAGTAAATATACCTAGGTACACCTGTTCGGGGATTCGAACCTCACTTTCTTTTTTGTCTATGTAAAGCCAGTATATTGCAACCCTGACCTCTTTGAGGCACTCATAGATCAACAGTAATTAAAAGTACCACACGAAATTAAAAACAACTTTTGACGCAATAATTAAAATCCAGTTCCACAGATACCGAGTCAGATTTATTCATATTGTCTAGTATTTTTCCCAGAGTATGATAAATAAATATGTATTAAATTTATATATATATTATATATATAAATAAATATGTATTAAATTTATATATATATTATATATATAATTGGATAAATCCGTTTTCAATAATTGATATTACGAGTAAACGGCTGAACCGATTTGTACAAACGAACATTCATTTTAAGGGTTAAGAGTCCAGAATATCGGCAAAACAGTATCGTTTAGCGAAAATCCGATTTTTCTATATAAGTTCCAGCTTTTCTGATATGTTCGCAGTGGCCCACCGGTTCAATCATTCTTTGTTTACATCACCATGGAAACCATGATTTGTGTATGATTGTATACGAGTATAGGGGAATAATATATGTTATCTTTGGTTAAAAACAATAAACGCTCAATTATTATCTACGATAGATGCAACAAATATATAATTTATTATAAAACTCGGAGAGAGGTCATTTTTAAAATTAATTTCGTGGTGCGAAGAGGAGGAAATATCCGTTTTTGGTTAAAATTAAACACCGAAAGCTCAAAAACTATGGAACGTTAAAAGCTTTTGACAAATAAATATTTTAACAATAAAGTAGGGTGACCTGGCGGTCTAGGGGTAAGGTGTCAGATTTATATTCTGGTGGCCGGGGTTCAATCCTCGGTCCCGGCAAAGATGTATCTGATTACCAAACCCTTCCTTCACCTCTGACAAGACATCTTGTGAATGTGAGGAATGCCAGGCCTCCACCGTGGTTCGGATTTCACGTTAAACTGTAGGTCCTCCATTTCATCTCACAATCACCCTACCATTACACATTAGCGTAAGTGCGTATAACCCGAATGGGTAGTAAGACGCGGTGCTAATAATAATAATAATAATAATAATAATAACTATAAAGTATAGTTAAGCTGGGAAAGACGGGAGTTAGTGGAAATATTTTTGCTGTTTTTATAGCAAAGCTTTTTTTTATCAAGATTAATTAGATATTTCTTCAGTAGAAAAAACAGAGTTGTATTTTCTTCAAATAGTGATGTCAACAGTTGTTGAATATCTTGGAATTTAGTGAAAAGATTTCTCTTCATTTAAAAAGTTCGTCATTTAATGCCGCTATGCTCGTGACAGATATTCAACAACTGTTGATATCCACATGTGAAGAAAATTAAACTATATGTTTGTAGTGAAGCAATATTTGATTTATATTATTTAAAAAACGTATTAATATAAAAACTGCAAATGCTCTTGACCTTCTCTCGCGTCCCTTACATCTCCACCTTAACTAAAGTAGCCCCGTGGCTTCTTTGGTGCTGACTGACAGCTCACATCTGACTTCTGACAGTCAACATTTAGGTATATACCTGAATTTTGACTGTCAGAAGTGACAGCTGCTAAACACATGTTTTTGCAAGATCATATGGTTCGGTGTAGGGATACATAATTTGGTCTGGTAGCTTTTCAAAGCCGTCAACTGTCAGCTGTGAGCTGTCAGTCAGCACCAAAGAAGCTATGGGGCTACTGTACTTTAAATGGCGTAGAGACGAGGAAGGCAGAATCGAGTGGAAATATACCTCAGTTTGCTTGAGGTGAAGGGTGAGAAACACTTTTATTTTTTAGAAAAACTCATTACAGCTGACCGGGATTCGAACACCGATATCCCAGTCACTGCTAATCCAATCTAACACGATAACGACGCGATAGATTATGTGATCACCGATACGGGTTTTAATAGCTTCAATGCATCTGTGGACATGATGTTTAAAATCGTCAGTCTAGTTCTGTTTGGATTGCCATTTACGACAAGGTTGGGGTTAGAATCCAGGTCAGGTGTATTGAGGGTGTTTTTTATTTTTTTCTAAATAGTTTCTCACTTAACCCCTAGGAAAATTCAGGTACATTTTCACTCTATATTGCCTTCCTCGACTATACACCATTAGAGTAAGGCTAATTAGATGTGTATAGCCTGAAGGGGTAGTAAGAGGCGATGGGAAGCTAAATTTATTTCAAAGGGTACCTTATAGTTATGGCTGGCCTGTTGGTTTAGTGGTCCCGAGATCGATTCGTGGCGGTACCATAAACATATTTTTTTTTCCGGGAGAAGAACTGTTCCTATGGTTGCCATGACTTGGTTAGTTAGGCCTAATTTAGGTTTAAGACCCCTACTGGCCCTACATAATCATCATCATTATAATGACATCATCTCATAGAGACGAAGTGACCTCACTTAGATGGTTCCCAATCTCAGAAGACGTTACATATCTGCCATTACCAGTAGAAGACCAGGAATGTAGAGCCGACAAAACCTGATGGCACGGCATACGCTAAACAAACAAAAAACAAGTTAATTAATTTTCTAAATTTACAGCTGCCTACCTGAACAAGAACTGTTGCGCCAGGTTGGGTATTGATCCTGTCTGGATAAAGAGTAATAATCTAGCACTTTACGTAATAGAAGAAATACACTCTCTTCTAAAAACCACTTTCCTAAAATTAGTTATTCTAATCATGGTTTATGATTTGATGCTTACACAATTTAGTTTTATATATATATATATATATATATAGCTTGTTTGTGAGGTCCGTTGAGGCTTTATGCAACACTTGAGTCAATATTTAATGCCACATTGTACTGGTTACTACGTTTGGAACCAACACAGACCTTGCCGGATGACTTAGGGCCAGTTTCATAGTCATACTTGGTAC
Organism: Timema poppense; assembly: GCA_902141375.1. Lineage (NCBI taxonomy): Eukaryota > Metazoa > Arthropoda > Insecta > Phasmatodea > Timematidae > Timema > Timema poppense. The sequence goes on from CABFOV010001343.1 coordinate 16,670, forward strand.
GCCTCAAGTGCGGCGCTACACTAAATACAAGACGACACCTACATAAACCAGAATGGAATGGGCCGTTCTCGCATAGGAAAACTGGCCCATTCCATTCGAGTTTAGGTAGGTGTTGTCATGTACTTAGTGTAGCGCCGCACTTGAGGCGTACTAAATCTGAATATGGGCCAGTTTCATAGTCAGATTTAGTACGCCTCAAGTGCGGCGCTACACTAAATACAAGACGACACTTACCTAAACCAGAATGGAATGGGCCAGTTTCCTATGAAAGAACGGCCCATTCCATTCTGGTTTAGGTAGGTGTCGTCTTGTATTTAGTGTAGCGCCGCACTTGAGGCGTACTAAATTTGAACTATGAAACTGGGCCTAAGTCTGGATTAGGTAGAAGACTCTTACAGTGCACATCCCACTGAAGACAATTACACTGCACACCCGATTTAAGACAATTACACTGCACACCCCACTGAAGACAACTACACTGCACATCCCACTGAAAACAACTACACTGCACACTCTACTGTTAACAATCACACCCTAATTAAGACAATTACACTGCACATCCCACTGAAAACAACTATACTGCACACCCTACTGAAGACAATTACACTGCACACCCGAATGAATACAATCACAGTGTACACCCCACTGAAGACAATTACACTGCACACCCGAATTAAGACAATTACAATGCACACCCTACTGATGACAATCACACATCACACCCGAATTAAGACAATTACACTGCACATCCCACTGAAAACAACTATACTGCACACCCTACTTAAGACAATTACACTGCACACTCTAGTGGAGACAATTTATATAATTGCGTTTAAAATATGCTTATTGATGTATTAATCTTAGAGGTATGAGGAAGGAGTATCGGACGAATACACCTGCACTATCGCAGAGAGGTAATGGGTACACCCGAGTGGTAAACCATATTTAGTGCACTCGACTGAGATTTGAACCTTGACCTTCCCACCACCGCAATTCAGTATATTGGCAAATAGGACATTTGGCGCAGTCTGGGATACAAATATGGAGTTTACTGACATTTGGAATAATTGATTGTTATGTTCTTTGGTGGACAATGATATTCCTCTTTACTCAATGTGTCTATAAACCTGTGAATTATTTTATTTAGGCTCTTTGGTGGAGTGATTCTGCACAATGTATATCGTTTGTTTCACAAATCTTGAGTTTTTATCTTAATATAGAGACATTTACCAAAAAAAGTGCAAACCAAATAGACGAGACCATTGGGAAGACCTAGACGCAGATGGGAGGATAACATTAGAATAGACCTGAAAGAGATAGGGATAAGGTGTATTGAGGTGGACTGGATAGAACTAACTTAAGATAGGGATAGGGTGTAATGAGGTGGACTGGATAGAACTAACTTAAGATAGAGATAGGGTGTAATGAGGTTGACTGGATAGAACTAACTTGAGATAGAGATAGGGTGTAATGAGGTGGACTGGATAGAACTAACTTGAGATAGAGATAGGGTGTAATGAGGTGGACTGGATAGATCTAGCTCAAGATATTGATAGGGTGTATTGAGGTGGACTGGATAGATCTAGCTCAAGATATTGATAGGGTGTAATGAGGTGGACTGGATAGATCTAGCTCAAGATATTGATAGGGTGTAATGAGGTGGACTGGATAGATCTAACTTGAGATAGAGATAGGGTGTAATGAGGTGGACTGGATAGAACTAACTTAAGATAGAGATATGGTGTAATGAGGTGGACTGGATAGAACTAACTCAAGATAGAGATAGGTTGTAATGAGGTGGACTGGATAGAACTAAATTAAGATAGAGATATGTTGTAATGAGGTTGACTGGATAGATCTAACTTGAGATAGAGATAGGGTGTAATGAGGTGGACTGGATAGAACTAACTTGAGATAGAGATAGGGTGTAATGAGGTGGACTGGATAGAACTAACTTAAGATAGAGATAGGGTGTAATGAGGTTGACTGGATAGATCTAACTTGAGATAGAGATAGGGTGTAATGAGGTGGACTGGATAGATCTAGCTCAAGATATTGATAGGGTGTAATGAAGTGGACTGGATAGATCTAACTCAAGATATTGATAGGGTGTAATGAGGTGGACTGGATAGAACTAACTTAAGATAGAGATAGGTTGTAATGAGGTGGACTGGATAGAACTAACTCAAGATAGAGATAGGGTGTAATGAGGTGGACTGGATAGAACTAACTTAAGATAGAGATAGGTTGTAATGAGGTTGACTGGATAGATCTAACTTGAGATAGAGATAGGGTGTAATGAGGTGGACTGGATAGAACTAACTTAAGATAGAGATAGGGTGTAATGAGGTGGACTGGATAGATCTAACTTGAGATAGAGATAGGGTGTAATGAGGTTGACTGGATGGAACTAACTTGAGATAGAGATATGGTGTAATGAGGTTGACTGGATAGAACTAACTTGAGATAGAGATAGGTTGTAATGAGGTGGACTGGATAGAACTAACTTGAGATAAAGATAGGTGGTGTACTTCGGTAGGTGCGGCAGGAACTTTCGAGTTCTAAATGCCTGAGTAAGTATATTAATACAAAAGATAAAAAAAAAGTAGGTTCGATGCACCGTACCATTTATTTAACACTTGAAGTGTTATTATTATTATTATTATTATCATTATTATTATTATTATTATAATATAGAGCCAGTATTATAAGGAGTAACCATTTTGTACTTAAGTCAAATTTTATATAACGGTTTTCAATGGGTGCCGTTCTTTTATTTGCCCTGGGCGCCATCAACACTTACTATGCCTCTGATTAAGAGAGATAATTTCCTCGTGATCAATGGTAATATTTTCGGAAATATTATATTCCTTCCAGGTGGAGTGTGTATGACAGTGGCGTGTCGTGAAATGTTGCCAAGCTAAGCAGAGTTAGTTGAAACTGTTCCATATATATATATATATTTATCACCACGTCTTACTACCCGTTTGGGCTATTCACCTATTTACTAATTACGCTAATGGTTTTAGGGTTTATAAAGGTTAAATTTTTAGGAAGTGTACTCGCATTTGTTTGGAGGGAGAAACGAAAACTATTCTTGAAAAACTACCCTCGTTACACCCGACCGGGATCGCACACCGATCTCTCCGTCTTCGGCAGTTTGGTCTAACACGAGAGTGACACCTTAGACCATGTGACCAACGAAGCGGGTCTTCAGGTTGTTGCCTCGAGAAGAGGAAAGTCTTGCGGGTGCGACTGATTGTAGACGAGCCATGGTGAATTAACAGTCGGGAGCTAGATGATATGTTTATCTCAGATTAAATTAGTTTTCAGTCGTTTCAAAAAGTGCACCTCAATTTTTTTTAAAGCTCTGCTTAGCCTGGCTATATTCCACGACACGTCGCTGGTGAATATATTGTCCGTACAGGATCTGCGTGCCAAGATGGCGGCCAGTGAATCTGCCAAGAGGGAGTATTTCCTGACCTTGATACAGTCTTTTGTCAGCAAAGTTCTGGACCTCTTGGAAAAAATGGAGATGGAGACACCTTTGGTGAGTCATCAGCCGACCAGAGGCCTGCCTGCCCCACCGACAGTACACCACGTGCATTTTTACCCGAGGACGGCAAGCTTTGGGGGGAGAAGGGGCGGCAAAAATTTAGGAAATTGAAAAATAATACGGAAATAACTCATTTAAACAAACAGGTTTTAATTCATCCCTTCCATAACAGAGACTTACCCCACGTCACCTAACATGATATAATTTTCAACACTTGGTAAGTTATAACTCCATATTGACGAATTGGCAACACTGGTCACAGCTTATGATCTGAAAATGTTCATTTCTTTCTGAATGGTAATCATAGTAAGTTGAGTTTAACCAAATTTTTTTTCTAGCACCGTGTTTCAGTACCCGTCCGGGTTACACGCTTATACACACAGCCCACGCTCATGATTTTAAGGATTATAAAGGTTATATTTATAGGAAGTGTACCCGCATTTGCGTGGATGGAGAGTGGAAAACCGTGTTGGAAAAACCACCCTCAGTACACCCGACCAAGATTCAAACCTTGATCTCTCCGGCAGTCTAGTCTAACACGAGAGTAGCGCCTTAGGTCATGCGTCCACCGAAGTGGGTAGGTCTACTGTTCACAGCACTACTCGCTTACGTATTGAGACTATAGATTAAAGCTGAGAGCTGCAGATCGCATGACTTGACGTATGATCACGTGAAGGTAAGTATAGTAACTTTTCTAGTCTTCAATTAAGGTATTTTGGTGACCTGGAGGTCTAGGGGTAAGGTGTCAGACTTCTGTGCTGGCGGTCGGAGTTCAATCCTCGGTCCCGGCACAGATTTATCTGATTACCAAACCCTTTCTTCACCTCTGACAAGACATCTTGTGAATGTGGGGAATGCCAGGCCTCCACCGTGGTTCGGATCCCACGTTAAACTGTAGGTCCTCCATTTCATCTCACAATCACCCTACCATTACACATTAGCGTAAGAGCGTATTACCCGAACGGGTAGTAAGACGTGGTGCTAATTATAATAATAATAATAATAATAATAAAGGTATTTCCTATAAAAAAACTTTTCAGCGTAAGAATTTATTTCTGAAAGACCTTTTTCCCTAACAGAAATCTATTATATATTAGGAGATTGGTAGGAAAAAAGACCTTTCACAGAGTAACTCCTACCGTGAATGTATTATAACTGTTTGTGTCCCAGGTCCAGTCCCTGTGCAAGGGCCGCAAGGGAACTAGTCTGAGTGAAATGGAGACCAGACGGAAGATGGCCGTGATCCTCCCAGCACCGCGACCCTTACAGCCTGTCCTCATCCTCAAGTACGAGCCGGAGAAACAACAGGTGTGACGCCCGCCTCGGTGGCCGTATGGTCTAAGGCGCTACTCTCTCGTGTTGGACTAGAGATCGTGGTTCAAATCTCGATCGGATGTACAGAGGGTGGTTTTTTTTCCAACAGTGTTTTTCCACTCTCCCTCCACGTAAATGCGGGTAGCCTACACTTACTATAAACATAACCTCCGTAAGCGTAATTAGTACATAGGCATAATAAACCAAACGGGTAGTAAGACGTGGTGTTAAATATATATATATATATATATGTGTGTGTGTGTGTGTGCCTTTAATGCACGCACACTTTCACCGGCATCGCTATCAGAGGACACCCCGCCCCCCTTCTCCAATAATCTTCTCAAATAGACCACTTGTGTGTTAATATTTTTTTCAGTCCTGCGTCTTACTACCCGTTTGGGTTATACACTTATGTACCGATTACGCTAATGGTTTTAAGGAGTAGTGAGGCCATTTTATAGGAAGTGTACCCGCATTTGCGTTGAGGGAAAGGGGAAACATTTTTGGAGAAATACACCTAACTGATATTCAAACCTTGATCTCCCCGTCATCGGCAGTTTAGTCTACTGCAAGAGTAGCGCGTTAGACCACGTGGTCACCGAAGCGGTTCTATGTGTTGATAGGTGACCTGGTGGTCTAGGGGTAAGGTGTCAGACTTCTGTGCTGGGGGTCCAGGATTCAATCCTCAGTCTCGACACAGATTTATCTGATTACCAAACCCTTCCTTCACCTCTGACAAGACATCTTGTGAATGTGAGGAATGCCAGGTCTCCATCATGGTTCGGATTCCGCGTTAAACTGTAGGTCCTCCATTTCATCTCACAATCACCCTACCATTACACATTAGCGTAAGTGCGTACAACCCGAACGGGTAGTAAGACGCGGTGCTAATAATAATATGTGTTGATATTCATGAATGATTAATGTAACTCTTGTATATAACTTGTAGAATTAATTCGATTGCCATGCTATTAGTGTAATTCATTTAGTACTAAATAATCTTTATTTTATAATTTAAAGTAAAAATGGATCGGTTATAGGGGGCCTTAGTATTGTAATGATACTGGTTTGGACCCCTCTCATATATTCAAAAAGTTATGGATGAAGTGTATTTATCTTTAAAAAATTGTATGTAAAGTTTCCTTTTGATATTTCATCTATGGAGAGTCACGCGTTTTCAGAAATAATTTGAATATGTTACACTTTTAAAAAAATCTTTAAAAGATCAACTCCATTGTACTAGAAAAAATATTTTGACATGCTGGCTCCCTCCACTCAATAGGAAGCTAGCCTTCCCAACATCAGGTTGACAGGAGTTTTTCCATTAGCTAGTCTTAACACTGGTGACAAGGGGTCCAAGAGGCAAGGGGTAAGTAATATATAAGCAGCTTGTGCGTATGAATCCATAGTATTAACATAAATATACACAGCACACAGTACTCAGAACGCACAACGTCTAATATCATACAAAAAATCCGTAATTTAACAAAAACTGTATCATTTTATATCATATCTTCAGTACCGAAGGTGTAATCATTCAAATAAATCGTGTGCAACATCAAAAGTCTTGCTCTTTTCATAAGAATAAGTATCACATATAATCAGATTACATAACCGAGTGCTCAATCACAGGGCAATATCACAATAAAATCCCACATCACCATAATTAATGCCCAATCACGGTACAAATATATCAACAACAACAACAAAAACGTATCATTTTTAGTAACCAAGACTTAGCGATCTGTATAATAGGCGCACTTTTTGTAAGTAGTGTGCTGATATGATGTGTCATATTATGATACATATCAGCACACGACTTACAAAAATGACGTATATTATTTATAGTGCAAGAACATTGGTACTAACCGATTGTACACCCCGACACATGTTATACAAATATTAAATATCTTCTTCGTTGCCACCCAACATCGTAACCAACAAGGGCATGGAAAGCTAATTTTTCCATGGGGTTGTCCAATAGAATGTTGACGAAATATGGCAGTATCGTTTTTAAATAAATAAATATAGCTTATATATATGAGAAACGAAGGGGGTGGAGTGTAGTTTGGTAGGATAAAAGACCTTCCAAAAAGAAATTTCTATAATCGCTAAAGAAGGCCTTTCATCCTACCAAAATACTACAATACAGTAGGATTCTGGTAAGAAGTAAGGCCTTCCAGAAAGGATATCCTACAACCGCTATATAAGGCCTTTTATTCTACTAAATAATATTTAGCACCGCGTCTTACTACCCGTTCGGGATATACGCTTTAATTACTAATTACTCTAATGGATTAGGAATTGAGAAGGTTGAATTAGAGGAAGTGAACCCGCATTTGCGTGGAGGGGGAGTGGAAAACCATTTAGGAAAAAAACGTTCACTCGACCGAGATTCGAACCTCGAACTCCCCGTCCTCAGCAGTCGAGCTCAACACGACTAGCGCGTTAGCCAGCTACGCTACTGAGGCTGGTTATGCAACTAAAATACTACTAAACAATAATATTCTGGTAAGAAATAAGTCCTTCCAAAATGGGCTCCCACCCAAATCATGGTATACGAGACGTGATTTTTCTATATACATATTATTATTTTTTTGTCTCCGTCGAAGCATGGTGAGGGAGTGTCGTCCGACCAGCTGTCATCCACGGAGCTGCAGAGGTCGGTCATCGAGTTGCCTCTACTGGGGGGGTCACGGGACGAGGTCACCCCCAAGGGGCGCGATATTCAGAGTCAGAAGGTCCTTGGAAACAAGAAGGGGGGCAGGAGGAAGGATCACGCGACGAGAAGTGCCGAGAAAAGCCGCAGCAAAACGCGCAAATAGAGATCGACCGCAAACTGAATGAATATAATCTCGTGAAGCTGCTGTTTACATTGTTGTTTGTTTACTTTATTATTTTGGTTGGGTGTAACTATAGTGCAATTTTCACTCAAAGGACCTCTAAAAAAAATTAAAGTATATTTTACTGTGGTCAAAATTGATATTATTTTACAATATCAATAGTGTTATTTTACAGGTATTGATAATATCTATCAAAAGTAACAGCTGCAGATCAAATGACTTGGCGTATGAATACGTGATTTTTTTACCACGTTATTTTGGGGTGACCTGGTGGTCTAGGGGTAATGTGTCAGACTTCTGTGCTAGAAGTCCGGGGTTCAATCCCCGGTCCTGGCACAGATTTATCTGATTACCAAACCCTTCCTTTACCTCTGACAAGACATCTTGTGAATGTGGGGAATGCCAGGCCCCCACCGTGGTTCGGATTCCACGTTAAACTGTAGGTCCTCCATTTCATCTCACAATCACCCTACCATTACACATTAGCGTAAGTGCGTATAACCCGAACGGGTAGTAAGACGCGGTGCTAATAATAATAATAATATTTATNCACCGTGGTTCGGATTCCACGTTAAACTGTAGGTCCTCCATTTCATCTCACAATCACCCTACCATTACACATTAGCGTAAGTGCGTATAACCCGAACGGGTAGTAAGACGCGGTGCTAATAATAATAATAATAAGAAGAAAATTTACCACCGTTTCTTATTACTAACCCGTTCGGGTTATACGCCTATGTACTAATTACGTTAGTAGTTTTACGGATTAGGGAGGTTATATTAATAGGAAGTGTACCCGCATTTGAGTGAAGGGAAAGTGGATGGTCATTTTTGCTATTATAAACACTAGGTTTTAGTAGCATACGATTTACAAATCGACTCACCAGGGTTAGGCCCATGGGCCTGAAAGAGGTGCGTGGCCTTCAAAAGTTGGGGAAACGCCGCTTTAAAGAAACCTTATTTCATTTGTAAAAATTAACTCTTAACCATAGCTGTTATTTAAGAAGAAAGGGATTTAAAATATAACATGTTTGTTGAGTTACAAAATGTAATAGTCTAAAATTATTATTATACATTAATAATAATAAATCTATAACCATTAGTGTCAAAATTGGGGTTTTAAGGGAGAATCAGACCCTGGGATAAATATCCCCCTCCCCCTAGCTCCTAGATGCAGTTCACTTCACTTTAATACTCTCAAAAATGAAGCTGAAAGATGGTCTTATATCAAACTACAGATAGTTTCAAGAGAAATTCAATTTAAAAAACTACAGCCCAGGAACACTATAGTGTCAAGATAGATTTAAGGGCTTCCAAATTTCAAGAAAATGTCCACACAAGATAGCTTTTGGGGGTAACGCTCTGATTTTCAAACCTCAACTGGTATCGCCGTCCGTTTGACTTCTCCAACCGCTCTTTGACTTCGGGGCCAAGTCACTCAAAATCCCTCCTTTTAATTCAACTCCTCTCTCCCCCTCTTCCACACAAACAAAGTTTCAGCCACCACTATAGTAGCCCCATGGCTTCTTTGGTGCTGACTGACAGCTCACAGCTGACTTCTGACAGTCAGCATTTAGGTATATACCTAAATGTTGACCGTCAGAAGTGACAGCTGCTAAACACATGTTTTTGCAGATCATATGGTTCGGCGTAACGGATACATAATTTGGTCTGGTAACTTTTCAAAGCATTTAGCTGTCAGCTGTCAGTCAGCACCAAAGAAGCCATGGGGCTACTGTACACTACACGCCAAAAGTGTGATAACTTTTTGTTTAATCCTCGTTAGCTCCGCATACACATCTACTAAACTGTATCTAATTTAAAGCCGGTAGAACCAGTTGGAAAACTAACATTTCGTTTTATGAGAGGTAGTTTATTATTATTATTATTATGGTTAATATTATTATTACTATTATTATTATCATCATCAGCAGCGCATCTTACTACCCATTCAGGTTATACGCGCTTACGCTAATGTGTAATGGTAGGGTGATTGTGAGATGAAATGGAGGACCTACAGTTTAACGTGGGATCCGAAACCACGGTGGAGGCCTGTCATTCCCCACATTCACAAGATGTCTTGTCAGAGGTGAATGAAGGGTTTGGTAATCAGATTAATCTGTGCCGGGACCTAAGATTGAACCCCGGACCTCCAGCACAGAATTCCGACACCTTACCTCTCCCTAGACCGCCAGGTCACCTGAGAGGAAGTTACATCAATTCAAGGATACATTAATTATTGTGAAATACATAGTAGATTATCCGACACCTTAGTTCAGTCGGCAGCTTGTCTCTATACTGAGCTGAGGTTCTTGGGTTCGATTCCACGACATAGCCGTAAAATGTATCATTGGTAAAATGTGGGTTTACCTTTTCACATAGATAAATTAACGACCGAGGACTGGTAGTTGTACCTGTTCTAGTATTAAGTTATATAATAAGGTAGATGAAGCTACGTTAAGCGTAGCGAGATGAAAGTTGAAAATATATTCCTTGACTATACAACTGACTCAGGCTGGGAAGAGGAAAGAATGTAAAAAGAAACAAAGTAGTTTAACTCCACCTTTCTCTTTCTTTGTAAGTTGATAAAACATACCACTCTACTGGTCCTCTTTAGTACAAACCAGTGGTACACCCGAGGATTGAGGGGAACCTGTCATTTAATAATAATAATAATAATAATAATAATAGCACCGCGTCTTGCTACCAGTTCGGGTTATACGCTTTAAGTACTAACTACGTTAATGAATTAGAAATTGGGCAGGTTGAATTAGAGGAAGTGAACTCGCATTTGCGTGGAAGGAGAGTGGAAAACCATTTAGGAAAAACCACCCTCAGTTCACCCGACCGAGATTCGAACCTCGATCTATCGAACCTCGATCTCCCCGTCCTCAGCGGTCGAGCTCAACACGACTAGCGCGTTAGCCAACTACGCCACCGAGGCGGGTGAATCGGTCATTTAATCCCCACCCCACACCCATCTTTCCCCCAAGACCAGAAGTAATTATAATAAAGATCCGCGTCGTTGGTCTAACGCTCTAGTGCAGTCATATCCAACTTGAGGCCCACGGGCCGTGTGTGGCCCGATTCTTTGTTCTGTGCAGTCCGCAAACTTTAAAATGAGCCAACATACCATGTGGTCCGATTTTTCTTTTTTTATATATAAACGTTGCATATGCAACACCATTTCGGAATTATGAAATTCGATAAGTGGTCATCATTTGATAATAATACAGCTAATATATATATATATACATGGTGTCTACTAAACTTGACCAATGAAATCCCCGACCTTTTCCCTGATTTCCCTTGATCATTTCCTAAAATTCCCGACTAATTAGTAATAATAAGTTTTAAAATTTGAATTAAAAATGTTTACTAGGAATTAAAAATATATTACACAGCTACAAACAAAAAAAAATGACACAATTTACTAATTATTGTATTTCATATTTTGAGCAAAATATCATTTTCCCGGATTTTTATTGTCATTTACCAAATTCCCGACTTATTCCCGTTTTTTCCCGATCACTTCAAATTTCCGGCTATTTCCCGTTTTCCCTGATTTTCCCGGATGGTAGACACCCTGATATAGCATGTCTGGGATACATCACTCGTAGCCCAGTAGTAGAAATATTAGCCAGTACTTATGGAGTGTGGTCCAGACGACGTCCTAAAGTACTAATCGTGGAAGCTCTTTCCATGTCTCGATGAGGTGAGATGATAGGGATAACGAGTATGAGGGTTTGGAACCAATGGAAACACTTATACCTAGCTCAAGCTTAACTAACCAAACCCTGTTGACCGTTATAGTGATTCTCCTTAGGCTGAAAATACCCAAGGCATCAGCCGGGAATCGAATTTGGGAACTCTAGACTCATAGCCAGGTGCACTCACCACTCACCACTAAACCACGGGCCCGGTCAATATTGTAAGTGAGGTTGTTGTACCAAATTGTTACTCTTTACCCGAAAAAAAATTGTTAAATTTGTGCACCAAATATTAGCAATGTTTGGCAGCCCATGAGAATGTAAACATTTGTGTTCTCTAACGAAAAAGGAACAGGCACTCATGAGATCAAGGCTTCCGGGCATGCATCTGTCGTCAATTATGGAAGTGAAGTAACCATAATGTACCATTTATGCAAATTATAGATTCCCTGCCAGGCCTCCACCGTGGTTCGGATCCCACGTTAAACTGTAGGTCCTTCATCTCATCTCACAATCACCCTACCATTACACAATTAGCGTAAGTGCGTATAACCCGAACGTGGAGTAAGACGTGGTGCTAATAATAATAATAATAATAATAATAATAATAATATAGATTCCCATATCTATTGTAAAAAAAGAGGCTACAGTAATTTCTCTTGAGCGATAAAAATCCGTAACATAAAATTCCTTTGGAGGGCAAGTAAAGTCATCGATCTCATGTCGATTGCGGAAGAAAAAAGAACCCTGGAAAGTATGTGAAAATAGTAAATACCTTTCCCGGGAAAAATTGATAGGGCTTTCGCTCTCGCTCATCGAAATTCGGCGCGGAAGGCAACTGGGGAACCACCACACTTCCTGAACTTCCCTAATACATGGGATTTCTACCAGATAGTGCTAGCAGCACTAACCAGCCGAAGGACCTGTCTGCGGATGGATAGAAATACCATCAAGTCAATTTTCTGGTTGTTTATTATTATTAATATTATTATTATTATTAGCACCGCGTCTTACTACCCGTTCGGGTTATACGCACTTACGCTAATGTGTAATGGTAGGATGATTGTGAGATGAAATGGAGGACCTACAGTTTAACGTGGAATCCGAACCACGGTGGAGGTCTGGCATTCCTCACATTCACAAGATGTCTTGTCAGAGGTGAAGGAAGGGTTTGGTAATCAGATAAATCTTTGCCGGGACCGAGGATTTAACCTCGACCGCCAGCACAGAAGTCCGACACCTTACCCCTGGACCGCCAGGTCACCGACTTCTGGTTGTTAAAGGAGAGAATAATTTATTAAACTGGCTAATAATGTAAATACAACTGAAGTATTTTTATTCGCGATTATGGCAACATGAGTTCCCGGTTTTCATATAACGGATTTCCTATGAAAATCAGACTGTACGTGTAAAAAATTTATTGACTAAAAGTATAACATTCTCTAGTGGACCTCCTTAGTTAATGTAACTTTCTACTCTATTGGTTTCTTATAATCCATTCTGCTCCGGAGCAGTTAGTTTACGATTAAGAATTTAAAATAATGTACTTTTTTTTTAAAAGTGTCATGAAACCCTCATTGATGGACACGTGGGCTAAGGTGTCAACCTCACCTGGTTTAATTTTCCTGTTCCTGAAGGTAGCTCTGGTTTCCAGTCTCTGCTCGGTATGTTGGAAGTGATTCTCCACGTGTGATTTGTCGCCGGGTTCCCCCCTCCTCCCCTCAATTTCCACAGGAATCCGTTTGCACTTCCTCATCCTTAGACCCTAGATTAAGTAATTAATAAATATGGGGTGAAACGTAATAGATAGTTTAAAAAATAGTGTTACATTATTATGAAAACTAGCACTACTCTACATAAGTATTTATACTTTAAATTGTAGCTCCATTTTACACATATATAATTATATATAAACACTAAGTCTTACTACCCATTTGGGTTTTACACATATGTAGTTCTACGCATCATCATTAGGTCATCAATCATGTGATATGTTTGCTGGAGATCTCCACTTTTGCGAATCCTGGGTCAAACTTTTTTACATCTTTGAACCTTCTTCTGCCAACATCATCCTTTATCTGATTCATGCATATTTACTAACCAAACAAATGTGCAAATGCGGGTCCACTTCCTCTAAATTTAAGATCCTCATACCTAGCACACTAGCATATATATACCAATTAATCTAACGTGCTAGGGATGTGGAAGGTTGAATTTAGAGTTAGTGTGCCCGAATTTGCATGGAGGGAGAGTGGACAATCATTTAAGAAACACCTCCATCAGTACATCTGACTGGGATTCGAACTACGATCTTCCCGTCATTAACAGTATGGTCTATTGCAAGAGTGACGCCATTGAAGCGGGTAGACTCTATCAAATTATTAATGTTACTATTGTTTCTATCGGTGTTTCGAGGACTATTAACGACTCAGCAGAGTAAATCATTAAGTATACAACATAATTAACAGCGTAAAACAATGTAATAATATGGATTAATAGCGCCTCTCTTTGGGCGTAATTGTAACACTACGGATTAATTCCTTGATATATGAATGCTGTGATGATTTATAGGTTGTATAAAGCTCCATGATCGAGCGCCTATCACCACTGTACGGAATAGATACCGTTTAACCAGCTGTCTATAGCTCCGTGTTCGAGCACTAATTAAATCGGTATATTAATATAATTGAAGAAAGAGAAATGTTGATGGCTGTTATTTCACACACGGTTTATTTTAATTACACCTGTAAATTACTTGTACATATATTCCATTCACCGTAGGAATTGACTTCTGAAAGGCCTTTTTCCCTACCATAAATCTACTATATAGTTGGATATTGGTAGGAAAAAAGACCTTTCAGAGAGTAATTCCTACCGTGAATGGAATTTTTCAATTAAATGTTTTATATCACTGCACACTTGTGATATTGATGTGATTTATATTATACTGTGTTAGACTGACTTGTGCGTGAGCGAGATATCGGTGTAGATGTTTGGATCCCGGAGGTGCCTTAAACATACGTACAATGGTTTATATATAACATACCCCTCGCATTTTTCTCCCCTGGTCAACAATGTAAAAACTAACCAATAGAAAGAGTCCTGGCGACAGGTTTTGTGNTTAACAAGAAAGATGGTATAAAAAAATATATTTTAGTGGTGAAATCCTTTTCACATTGTTTCTGAGAAGCGCGTGTTTCTTCGTGGATGAATCTTAAAAGGATACTCAACATATATTACTTTAAAGAAAATTTACCTTCATCCATGACTTTTTACATAATTTAGAGTTAATCCAAATCAATATCATTACAACAACCTTTAAAAAAAAAATCATAAAATTACATACATACATACATACCTAATCACATCGTTCCCTTACGGGGAAGGCAAGAAACTGTGCATATAGCTCAAAAAACAGCTCCGTACTTAATCCATCCTCACTAACTTTCTCCGAACTTCCCTAACCTTGCATACTTGCTTCGCTTCAACAACATCCATACACCGAGTCATACATGCTATTTTATTCTTAAAACTCTTATTAATGTTTCTCTTTTTCACACATTCATCTCGACACTCAGGCGCGTCTTTCATGGTCCACCCCTTCCTTATGATCCACACACTCTACCTTCATATATTTGCATCATCACTCTATCCACACTTATCCTCTCGGCATGCTCAAACTAACGTAGGAAACTTCTTTCACATTGACCCATTGGATTCCCTTTCCAACCGCACTCCTTCAGCACCCATTCATTACTTACTCTGTCCATACGAGTTTATTCCACATAAGTTACATTTCTTAAATATCTTATTCTCCAACCGCATTCACCCTGTTCTTGTGTTTCTCATGACGAACCCACGCTTCACATCCATAAAGCACTACTGGCGTTGACAAACTTGTATATACCGCCATCTTTGCCTCTTTCGATACTAAGGGCCAGTTTCATAGTCAAATTTAGTACGTCTCAAGTGCGGCGCTACACTAAATACAAGACGACACCTACCTAATCCAGAATGGAATGGGCCGTTCTCGCATAGGGAACTGGCCCATTCCATTCGAGTTTAGGTAGGTGTCATCTTGTACTTAGTGTAGCGCCGCACTTGAGGCGTACTCAATTTGACTATGAAACTGGCCCTAACTCATTATTTGCAATAGTCCACATACATCCAACTTATTTCCGAGATGCAGTCCCCCCACTCACCCATCTGTTGATTTGACCATAGATACTTCCATTTTTGCAAAACATTCTGCCCAGATACATTCCATTATACCTAACATTATTATATTATTATTAGAACCGCGTCTTACTACCCGTTCGGGTTATACGCACTTACGCTAATGTGTAGTGGTAGGGTGATTGTGAGATGAAATGGAGGATCTACAGTTTAACGTGGAATCCGAACCACGGTGGAGGCCTGGCACTCCACACATTCACAAGATGTCTTGTCAGAGGTGAAGGAAGGGTTTAGTAATCAGATAAATCTTTGCCGGGACCGAGGATTGAACCCCGGCCGCCAATATAGAAGTCTGACACCGTATCCCTAGACCGCCAGGTCACCAACATTATTATAAAAAAGTAAAAAGAATACATCCGGAATTTATAAAAACTGTACTATAAATTATGTACGACCTCCAAAATCGGTGTCAGTTCCTATAACCGCTTGCCTGACCTTGGAATTCACCATATTATTAAAAGCACTTGTCATTTCCCGATGAACTAACGATCTCATATAGACAAGGCTACAATTCTTGCTCTATCTGAACTACGTTTCTAAGTACTAGTCAAGTGACCCGCTTCAGTGGCCGGATGGTTTCAAGGCAGTGTTTGGCCCAACTGGTGGCCCGCGAGCCAAATGAGGCCCACGCTTACTGAAAATGTGACCCTCACAGTATTCTGGAGGAAAATTAAAGGGATACTCTTGGCGGCAGATGTGAAATATCTAATGATTAGAATAAATATTTATTCAAAAAAGATCATGCTAGCCTTTTATAATAAATTTATTTGAATTAAAACCCGCCTCGGTGGCGTAGTTGGCTAACGCGCTTGTCGTGTTGAGCTCTACTGCTGAGGACGGGGAGATCGAGGTTCGAATCTCGGTTGGGTGAACTGGGGGGGGGGG
>CABFOV010001343.1:33246-44197 GCA_902141375.1 Timema poppense
GCAAATGCGGGTTCACTTCCTCTAATTCAACCTTCCCAATTCCTAATCCATTAAAGTAATTAGTACTTAAAGCGTATAACCCAAACGGGTAGTAAGACGCGGTGCTAAATATTATTATTATTATTTGATTTTAAAAAATAGGCTTAAATATTTATAATGTTAAGTTATTTTGTGAAAGTGTGTACGCGTGTATAATTCATAATCCATTTTTGGAAGATTACTAAACCTTTTTAGCAGTAAAATTTGAAAGATTCTACCAACCAAAAAATACAATTTAAATATAAGCATTGAAAATGTTTTTATTAGGCCTGTATTAAGTTGACAGGATAATTAAAATATTTTTAGCCCGCGGTACAAACTGATAGTCAGATTTGACACTTGAGACTAAACGTTGGACCACGCTGGTCTAAGGCGTCACTCTTGTGTTGGATTGACCTTCTGAAGACGGATAGAACGTGGTTCGAATCCAGTTCGAACCTATTGAGGGCGTCTTTTCCTAAAATGGTTTCCCATTTTACTTCCACGCAAATGCGGGTGGATTACCTCTAAAATGCTTCCTTCCTCGTCCTTAACACATTAGAGTAATTATCATTTATGCGTCTAACCTGAACAGGTATTTAAAAAAAACTTACGAGAGTCTGACACGGCGCTTATAGTGAATTCCGAACCAATCGTTCCTCAGCTGGACCAAGTGAATTGAGCTAATATTTAATAATCTACGATCTAACCAATATTTGAACCAAACCAAAAATGATCAACGACGGTTAAAGCTACGTTGGTTTATTTCGCGTGGGCCGTGTCTTACTACCCGTCCAGATAATCAGTATATATCACACTAATGGGGCAGGTAGAGGAATAATTTCGATAAAACGTATCCGTGTAGGGAAAACCATCCTCAGACAGTATAACCGGCCGGGATTCGATCCCTGGCACTTATTCGTATCCAGAGATCATGGGCTTAGAAGGGTGGGTGGGAGTAAGCGGGACCAATTATACATATATTTATAAAATTATAAATATAGATTCATATGGATATAAATTATATACAGCTAAATACAATAGCCCCTTGGCTTCTTTGGTGCTGACTTACAGTTCATAGCTGACTTCTGACAGTCAATATTTAGGTATACACCTAAATGTTGACTATCAGAAGTGACAAATGCTTAACACATGTTTTTGCAGATCATATGGTGCGGCGTAGGGATACATAATTTGGTCTGGTAGCTTTACAAAGCCGTCAGCTGTCACTCAGCACTAAAGAAGCCATGGGGCTACTGTATATTTAGATAGATATCAATATATATTTTTACATAAATACATATAAATGCCGGCAATACAATCTATTGAGGGGAAGGACAGACACCTCAGTCCTCGTGACCGCCGATAAACTGGTCCAGTTAGTTATACACGTGGAAGTTGTCGAGGACATAATCGAGCATGTAACACCGTGACGTCCATCAAGGCCGAAAAAAAGAAAGTTGTTTTATTTACACCGGCTGACCTTGACCACAGAGCAAGGTCGGACCTTTCGTCTTTTGGGGAATGAGGACATTAAACAACAAACACTTCTCTTCAACATTCCCACTTGAGTGGAACCACGCTTAATTTGTTTACGTAACAGGCGACGTAGTGGAGACCTGAGAATTACTATGGGTGACGCATAGTAGTAGTAGTATATTCCATTCACGGTAGGAATTACTCCCTGAAAGGTCTTTTTTCCTACCAATATCCTACTAAATAGTAGATTTATGGTAGGGAAAAAGGCCTTTCAGAAGTCAATTCCTACGTTGAATGGAATATAGTAATAATAATAATAATAATAATAATAATAGGGTGACCTGGCGGTGTAGGGGTAAGTTGTCGGACTTCTGTGTTGGAGGTCTGCGGTTCAATCCTCGGTCCCGGCACAGATTTATCTGACCTCCAAACCCTTTCTTCACCTCTGACAAGACGTGTATTAATCAAGAATTTGTGAATGTGTGGAATTCCAGGCCTCCGCCGTGGTTCGGATCCCACGTTAAGCTGTAGGTCCTCCATTTCATCTAACAATCACCCTACCCATTACACATTAGCTTAAGTGCGTATAGCCCGAGCGGGTAGTAAGACGCGGTGATAATAATAAAGCAATAATTTTACAAGTAGGGCTAGACTCGGCCTTATATATAGGCGCGACACGCCACTGTCTTATCAACTGATTATATCTGATTATGTCTCCCGATTGCCCCAATGGCAATCTTCACACGTCCTACTTGTGGACTGTGATCTGTAGCTGTGGAATGTGTATACTTTGCTTGGTTCCCATTAAACTGATTTGTTATTTTAAAGTTATTTGTTTGCTTTTGCAAATATCCTGTCTTGTCTATTTACCTTGTATAAGATACGGCCGTCTCTGGAAGAGTCTAGAGTGGTCGTGTCATACTTCCCTTTAGGGGAATAATCCCAATGGTCAGCAGAGTTTGTTTCTACTATTTATTAATTAGCACCGCGTCTTACTACCCGTTCAGGTTATACTCTTTAAGTACTTATTACGCTAATGGATTAGGAATTAGGAAGGATGAATTAGAGGAAGTGAACCCGCATTTGCGTGGAGGGAGAGTGGTAAACCATTTAGGAACCCCCCCCCCCCAGTTCACCCGACCGAGATTCGAACCTCGATCTCCCCGTCCTCAGCAGTCGAGCTCAACA
Organism: Timema poppense; assembly: GCA_902141375.1. Lineage (NCBI taxonomy): Eukaryota > Metazoa > Arthropoda > Insecta > Phasmatodea > Timematidae > Timema > Timema poppense. The sequence goes on from CABFOV010001343.1 coordinate 35,932, forward strand.
CGACAAGCGCGTTAGCCAACTACGCCACCGAGGCGGGTTGTTACCAATCAAATTGCCTTTAACATACAGGTTGGCCAGTAATTTATTAATACAAAGTTATGTGTTTACCATAAAGAAATTCTTATTTTTCCGGAATTTTGCCGCAAATTTCATTAGTTGTGTGACAAAATTATCGATGTTATGTTAATGTTGATAATAAAGAATTCAAAGTAGTTTCATTCAATTGTGGTTTTTAAAAAGGAAAGAAAAAAAGAGAACAATGTTTTATAGCTATAATATATTTGACTTTCCAGAGAATTTAATGGCTCACTAAGAATTGATCAACTAAGGGGGCATCCTCAATAAGCGATAAATGGCCGTGCAGATATCCAGCTCTAATGCAATATTTAATATTTCACAATAGGGTTCACGCCAAATTAAGCCGAATGATTCTAACAGGGTCCAATTTCCTTAAGAACACTATATTGAGTTTTATTAATCGAAATAAATGTGTGAAAATGTAACATTAGTTCATTTTCACTGACTTTTTAAGCTTACTCACTGAGCCATGAGAATCGGCTTGATGAAAAAAGGGCTCTAGATTTAGTCTTCTAACAAACACATTAATTTTTAATAATTTCGGAAGTGAAAATTTAAGATATTTGGGAACTAGCAGCTAGCTTTCCTTACCTTGAGATGAGGAAAGAAGACAAGTATTTCCAGAAAATGACACAGACCATTGTATTTTAAACTGTGACCTGACAACAATTTATACTTTCTCATTGACCGAGGCTGCTACTCTAATGATAAACTTGAGCTTGTCTTTCCTTACATAAGATTTCGATTTGTGGTCTAATAGAAGACACACACACACTCGGATTTCCTGTTCTACTGAGAGGAGTCTCTTTGTGGATGCGTCTGTCCGAGTTTCCCCTCAGTGTCGGCCAACTTGCATGTTTAGCGCGCAGCGAGGACTTGTGACAAATAATAGTGTGCCGTGAATAAAAATAAAAATTGAGAATCACTGCTTTAAATAGTATAGAGGAATGAAATTTAGTTTTCCACAAAATCAACTATAGTGAAGTCTTATCACTGGTGTTTGAAACATAATCTGACCATAGTGGGGGGGGGGTGAAAGGTAAAAAGTTGGTATACAACCAAATGTTTCTGGAGCAAGGGAATAAACAGACACATAAATCAGTGTGCTTAGTTCATCAGTTAGTTTTTTCTGCGATGCCAAGGCCAACTATGTAATGCTTGAAGGTATATCATCACTAACCGTTTCCAGAATGTAGTCGGGTCAGTTTAGTAAAATGCTTCCATGTTCCTCTTTCCTTTTACCATTGCTTCCATTCTTCTCTTTTCAGTTGCACACTTGGTGCTATCTACTGCTCCCATATTTTTCTTGGTCTCCCTTGCGGGTTTTTTCCTACATACTTCATCTCCACTATTCTCTTTGGTGTTATCGCCAATCATCGTCATTACATAATTATACCATCTCAGCTTTGCTTCCTATAGCTCATGTACTCCTTGGGGTTTGTGTCACATATGCATATATATTCCAGTTGTTTTTTGTTAGCGTGCTGTACTAAGCAGCTTCTATCTATTGGCCAATATAGTACCAATTTTTGTGGGAATAGGGTGTCATATGGTCAGCACAATGAAACCTCCAGCTGTTAATATCACTTTCCTAGATCGGAATTGCTACTTTTTCATTCAAGTAGCTCCTCATTTGTCCTCACAAGGTTGAGTTGACACCATTTCAGACTCACCGTCTTACAGAAAATCCGGAAGGTCCCGGGATAGAGCCTCTGGATCTAAAGTCGGGAACTCTGACCACTAGACCACAGAGCACATTAAACAAAATGAAATTATTCCAAGCAAGAACCAGGATTCATAAAACTGTAACCAGCCTCACTAACAGGTCTGCCATCGAAATTGCCAGGAAGTGGAATAGTATATTTGGTAACTATTTGCAAAATAAATCAAAACAAACTTATCCCCCAAAATTATTTACTAGCTCAAGACACAATATTTGGTATATCAGTACACAAAAACAAGTATAAAAAATGTTTTAACAAGGGAAATATAAATACGTTTAGATATCAAAAGACCTCAGATTAGGTATCACCAATCATTAAAATAAACTATTTAAAAACCAGTCAGACTCAGAATAGTTTAACTAAAACAAAAATTACTATTTTAATGACTAGTACACTTGTACCACACTATTGTTTAGGAAGCTAGAAATCTCTTCAACAAACTAATTTTATAGGTAATTTAAGGATTTCACGAATTCAATTATTAAATTGTAATCTCGATTGTATGTTTCTCAATTCCAAATAAACTTTTACAATTTCGAAGAAAGCAGCCTCAAATTAAAAATGTTATTTATAAACAGTAATGTAATGGGTGGGGAAAAAATATGTAGATAGTAAGGAAAAAATACTTTTGCTAAAGGGCAATGTTTGATTTGGGCAATATGATTAGAACTAAGGATGTCAAACATAATTCTTACTGGTATACAAAGATTTGATAATCGATCTTAGTATTATGATTCTCGATACTTTCGATTCTTAGCTCTCAATAAAGTACCGACAACTAAACAAAACGGAAAAATCCAGAATGATTAGTAACCGATTATTTCTATACTAGTTTATATGCTGTTATTTGCAATATATTGTGGTTCAACTAATGACCCTATTAGGTGAAAAGACTTGTGTTTTTTTTTAGTATTTTTGCTATGCTGTGAAGTTGAATAAATAAGTTAATAAATGAAATTGGAAAAATAAGGAATTAGGAAATGTTCAAGAATTGAAATGATGGATTGAAAAATCGAGGTTGAACTTAATAATCGGAATTGAGAAAAATAGGTGTCATCACATCTCTAATTAGAACACAAAAGTCATGTAGAGCACAATTAAAACTTTACAGTACAAAAGTGAGAAGGAAAAAAAAAAACAATAATGGTAGCAATGAAAAATTACCTACTTCTGAATATTTCTGTTTTGTTTGAATTCCAGAATTTAATTTACTGAGATTTGAGATCTAAGAGTCATGATTTCAAAAATTGTGATATTATTAAGATTAGAAGTGAGTCAAATATACTATTTTACCAATCCGAATCTTGGGGAAAAATGATGAAATAGAGAGGAAATATAAATATAATGGGATAGAAATAATAACTAAATGTTAACTTTTTTATTGCTGTAGTCCGTTAAAGTGGAGATGTAGGGAGAGTAAGAAAAGGTAAGTGTTTTTCCAATTTTTATAAGAAAACCTTTTTTTGATCCTAAAAAAGTTAAATATTGGTTCGTTAACCTTCTTCACGTGTTGTTATCAACAGTTGTTGGATATCTGTAATAAGCATAGCGGCATTTGATGACAAACTTTTTAAATGAAGAGAAAAAGTTGTCATTAAATTACAGGACACCCTTTACAGATATTCAACAACTGTTGATATCACCATGTAAAGAAAATTAAAGTCTTATGTTTCTATCGGATAATTGACTTATTTTGACTAAAAAAATGTTTTAATGTAAGAACTGCAAAATTAGTGCTCTCAACTAAACCTTATTATAATGGTCATACATTCAGTGAATGTTAAGTTAATGGTCTGCAGTCTGGTTGTTATAATTATCCTATAATTATGAGTCTGAACAACCGATAAAGTGTATTAAAGCTCTAAAACAAATTAGAAAAAGAAATTAAATGAGTCTTATACTCGATATTTTATCGAATCTCCTTAAGGATTTAAGGTAATCGAGGATTTGAGGATCCAATCCCTAATTAATATTGATTTGATAAGTGTTTTTGCAGTGATTTCATAGTTTAACATAAAATTGTAACATAATAACAGGATGTAGCACCAGTGCAATCATCTTTATAACAAATTTTGTTTTGACAAAATAAGCCCATAGCCAAATTTAACCTTTGCCTGCCAAACTATAATCACATAATTTAAAAATTGCCTTAGCCTGGTTATGGAATATAAGTTTTACTACTAACACAGTCATATACATTATACATTCATTGGTTTAAAATGTAAACTAACACGTTGAGCTCCACTGTGGTCCATAGGTCCGCAAGTGAACCTTTCACATGTACCAATGAGGGTCATAGGACCGCGCCCATAGGTCTACAAGTAAACCTTTCACATGTACCAATGATGGTCCTAGGACCGTGCGATGTAATTCGTTACTGACCTTTCATACAGACCAGGGGATTACACTCATGCGGGTGCGGCTAATGAGTGGAACCACGTTGGGCTCAGAAAACTTGCATGCACATATGTGTCGGTTAACTTCAATTCTTTTTACAATGGTTCAAACACAAATAATGTATGTTTGTGTATTTTCTCCATCTTAAACAATTCTCGTTTAATGTTGAAATATCATCACAACACTGCAAAAAAAATTGCTTTATTTGCAGATATATATATATATTCTGATTTCTCATATCATAACGTGTCCCATTTGGGCTACCAAAGGAATGTGGAGTGTCCAACCAAACGGCAGCAGGCCTATGGACCGCACTCAACAAAACTCTTTTTTTTTTAACACAATACATTAAAAAAAATTCTCTGAATTTAGGCTTTGTTATGAGTTGTGGGGGCATAAGGTTAGTTTGGTTCAAGAACCAAATTTGTTCATTTCAATTTGGGCTTAATGTGTTAAGGAATATCTTAACATTATTGATCATATGACTTTATATCATCTTACCAAGAGTTACATCACGTGTGTAAAGCCTAACCGGTAAGTGAAATGTGTTGACAAAACAACAAAACAATTTAACCTAAAAGGCATTTTTGTATCGTAAAATTGTGGCATAGAGTATTTATTAAATTAGCTAACTATAATATATAAAAGCAACACTTGTAAAACTTTAAATGATTAAAAACTGTCACCAAACATGCTAAATATTTTTTTTCAATAAAAAAATATATTTAGAAACACAAATAAATATGATTTATTTTGTATCTCTATAAGAAAAACCTCCCTTCACTTTATGAGGTAATTGTATTCTATTTGAAAGAAGGTAAAGGAAAGGTGGATATGAACACACAAAAGAGAACGAACACAATATGTCTTTTACAATGAAAAGAAGAACACAGTTTGTCCTTTATGTTTTTGCTTTTACATGAATATAATTTTTATTTTAAGAACATGTGTTGTTTTCATATATTTTTGAAAATCTCACATTTTAAAGATGTGTTATTTATTTTTATTTATTTATTTTGTCCGGTACCATTTTAAATATACTGTCTTACTTTTAAAATAATCAAATATAATATGCTCTTAACATTTGAAAATTATGACTATCCTTTACTCAGACTATACTCAAACTTGCCAGATTTTTGAAATACTCGACTCAAAAGGTAAACCTCAACCTCGCAGACTCCTAATGCTTAGTCTAATGAGAAAAACTAGTTCATCAAATTCACTACATTACAGACCATCAGATAAAATAGCAGAGTATTGTAGCGCCAAAGGATTTTAAATTAAAATCAAAAGATTAGTGTTTCTCTTTTTATGTTCACCATTCCCTTTTCATGTTACTTTATATATGTCCTAGCATACTTTACCAAATTCCTGTCGTTTAGTTTTTTGTTTCCTATTTTACGCTGTTGTTTAGCCCATTTCACTATCTGGAATAACCTCAGTAGAATAAAAGCTAGGTAAACGGATACAACAATAATTACAGATTTTCTTCAAGAGAAAACCATTACCTCTTTGACTGACGAGGCAGTGTAAAGTGTCAACCGTTTTCTTGTGTTTCAACATCGAAGCCATATTGAGTTTATTTCTTTTGTTTGTTTACTATTCCTATTTCCTGTACCTTATTCATTTATAACATAAATTGAATAACCACTAACTTACTACCTTTAATAAACAAGTTTTACTTTGAAAACTCAAAATACCAAATAATGCTACGATTTGAACTAGTTGCCATCCTAGAATATAACATGTCTTGATATGAGATGTTTTCCTGGTGATTCAAGCCAAGGAAAATGTCTAGTGAATCTTCTTCTCGGCTTTGTGTCAACGAAGGAAATGATCACGTATCAACATAAAACCAAAGTTGGCCAACACTGCCACCAACCCCAATGAATATAAAACTGAAGTTGGCCAACCCTGTCCCAATCAGTATTAAGTGCGCCCCAAAGTCGACCGAGTAGCTTCACTCCCTGATCATCTCAAGACTGCTGTCGCTGCCGCCGTTCTTAGCGACAACCTCTGTGCCACTGGAGCCAGATCCACTGTCTGCCCCGTCCTCCTTTTCCTCCCCTTCTAGCTCGGACAGTTGCCAGGAGGGTAGAGATAGTGGGGCCGTAGATGGCAACGGTGGAAATTGGTTTCTATGACATAATAAATTCATTCAAACAATATTTAAATGTTAGTTTCTAACTTTAACATTAAATTACTGGACGTGTTATTCCCACAAATAATCAAAGTAAAACACTATAATGACATGAACATCCCTTCATCTCTCACAAGAAACATTTTTCTTTCTAGAATTTAAAAAATATTTTTAACCCTTTTATTTACCCAATAAAAAGAGTGTCACTAAATGAAAAGCAGGTAAATAAGAAACCAAATTTGGTTTGAGCCAGGAGTCGCGTTTAAATTTATTGCTTTCCTACATTTTTCACTAATACAAATGGGATGAATATTACATAGAAAACCTTACATGTAAAATAATAAACTATTACGTATTAGTCTGATTTTAGCTTCTTTTTTTTTGCTGAGTAACCGTATTGACCCAAAAATAAGCTGGCCTCAAATATAGGCTGCATTCTAATATGATTACTTGGGTAGGAAAAAAAATATTTGTTTGAAAATGAATCCACTTTGAAAGTAAGTAAATACAACCCAATATTTTAGTTCCATACTTTAATGTACCTTAACCTATCCCTTGATTTTTATAAATATTATATTATGTATCGTCCACTAGCCTTGAAAGGTAGCAATACTATCTTGTATTGTTCCAATATGAAGTAGCTTATAAGATATGGCAATAGTGTAGTGTATCAAGGTAGCCTGCTAACTTTCAGGGTAAAGTGAGTGTAGCATTTAAATGTCAATTAAATTCTACAGCTCCTATCAGTGATTTTAAAGTTACTGTCCTTAAAAAATGACGAGAAAAAAAAGGTCACTTCATCTTAAATATAGTAAATAAAACTCCAGGGTGTCAGCCCGCAAGCCAACCTTTGTCACTAGAGGGTGTCATGTGGTCAGCACAACAAACCCTCCGGCCGTTAAGCTCGGTTTTCTAGACTGGAGTTGCTATTTTTTTTTCATTCAAGTAGCGCCTCATTTGTCCTCACGAGACTAATTTTGACCCCGTTCCATATACAATGCTTCACAGAAAATCTAGAGGCGCCAGGGATCGAACCAGAGACCTCTGTATCTGTAGCCAGGAACTATGACCATTAGATCACACAGATAATAAATAAAGCTAATTGTTTCTTTAATTTCAAATGACTCACTTGCCAAGAAGCAGGCCCTTAAGTATGGCGATATCATTCTTCAAACCTTGAATCTCTCTCACAGCTTCACTCTCATGTGTAATCTGTTCTTGTACGCCATTGAGGTCATTGTGGACACTCCTTAACTCCTCTCGCAAGGTGATCAGAGAACTCGTCACAAGATTCTTCAACTCCAGCATGAGCTCCTCTGCAGTCTTGTGTTTCTTACGCACAAAAAGATATGGCTGTATGTATTTCTGCAAAATAATCAATAATTATTTAAAAGGCGCAAGCAGCCAAAGGTTTGTATTGGTTGTGTGTTAATACCTTTTAGAAAGTGTTAAAATAGTAAATCTAAATACTAATAATTGATGCATTAGATATACTCTAAAACCAATATGATAGTTTGAAGAAGGGAGGAACATTATTGAGTTCAAGCCCCACACTCTACTTTGGGCTACTAAATTATGTAGTACACGCACCACGATTTGCTACTATTTATGGTGAATGTGACTATAGTCAAGTGACTTTTTGTATATTATCGTAGAAATTATGATTAAGTAACTATAAATTGTCCATAACGCCATGTTCTCCTCAGACATAGATTCTGATTAACTATTACGATGACCATCTTCTGAGACGTAGATTTTACAGATCTTTGAATATAATTTTGCTTCATTAAAACACTTTTCATCTAGATTAATTTATTATATCAATATCCGAAACTTATTTAACTATCCCTTGAATAAATACTTAGTGTGAATTGTATCATGATTACATTAATAACTCTGGCTTCTGCAAAAAAAAAAAAAAAAAAAA